>RQTK01000046.1:624040-640436 GCA_003991915.1 Elysia chlorotica | reverse complement strand
ATCATCATCATCATCATCATCATCATCATCATCATCATTATCATCATCATCATCATCATCATCATCATCATCATCATCATCATCATCATCATCATCATCATCATCATCATAATCATCATCATTATAAACATCATCATCATCATCATTATTAGCATCATCATCATTATCATAACTATTATCATCATCATTACCATGGTCTTGGAACACTGATTTCTTACCGTTTTCATTAATAAAGCTGAGACCGTTTTTCATGAACAATCTTTTTTTCTCCACATATTTCTTGTAGCTTTCTTGGAGCATATGAATTGTCTGTTGTTTTGATCTTAAACTCTTATCGAAAGCCAACTCGAGGCGAAGCCGTTTCTTTATGTTTGAAGACACGCTGTTTGTTGAAGACATGCTGTTTGCGTGGTCTTCACGTCGTTGCTTTTTCTAAAATAAAAGAGAAGTGAATAGATTTATTTGATGTCTTACATAATAACGACCGCTAGAAAAAAGGAACGAAAAGAAATTAATAGATACATTATATGAAAGGTATTAAAAAAAAAGACAAGACTAGATGGAGGATAAGAAAAAATAGTGAATAATAACAAGATGCACAATAATGGAAACATGGAAGAAAAAAGATACTAGGCCTATAACAGATACCAATTTGGGAAGCGTAAATACAACTTTTAGGTTAGATCAACGAACTAAAATCGTTGCATCACAATCTAAAGGGTTCATATTGGCAAGAAAAAAAAAAGAATATATGAACCACCATCTAGAAAAAAGTGTTTGAAGATGTATACATTAAATGGCCTTAAGTTTAGATTTTAAATGATATACCGGGTAACATAGAGATTGTTAAGAAAAGAAAAAGGTAGCATACTTAAAACTAAATATTTGAATATTGGACAGAAAGTTAGGATGTTTGATCAATCAAAACACGACCTGAGCCTTCGTGTCTGTCCCCACATGTTTGAAATTGCAGTTACATAATAAAATGCTTTTACTAGATTTAGAGAAATACAAATACTAAATGAAGATACCATGATTTAGATCTAGTACAAGCGAATATGAAGCGCTGATTCATCCTTTATCCTCTGTAATGAATAGGGGGGGGATAATTTAATGTTTTCTCATGATATAATCAGTTTTGGAGAAGCTACAATTAATAGGACTTATTTCTGCACTGGATTTTCAAAAATATACACGACAAGATAGACTATTAGTGTCCATGCCTGCAATCACCTGAAATTATTCCTTTCCATCAATAAGGAAAACCACATCAATAAAATTATGTAACATAATAATACAAAAAGGATAAGAAACAGTATTGCAGGGATTCAACTAAATCTTTCCGCTTTCTAATTAGATATAATTAGTTTCCAGGGTTCGAATTCCGATCTAACAGCCTATCTTCCACATAATTATACACCATTGCCTATTTGACGTTGTAGAAAATGAAGGAACCAAAATCAAAACCAAACCTTGTTATTAGGCGCCTTTCTCCTTGAATTACGATGAGAGTTATAGTTAACGTGGCCATGGTAAGTATCTCTTTTGCGTCGACCGGTGCCGGTGCCAGTGCCGGAGTTTGTAGAAACAGTCGTGTCAGAAGATGTGACCGAGCCCTCGGATGTAGCGGCAGACTGTGCAGAAGTCACACTGGCGGGGTTCAGGGTTGAGGCGTCGCTTGATACACCAATGGTAGTGTCAGTGTCGGTGCTCATCGTGGTGCTGGTCCCAAGGCTAGATGTGGATGAAGTCGGCGGCGTCGTTCTTCCTAAGGAACAAAGATTGTTGTAAACATGGCTTACGCAATGTTTGTAGAATTCACATAGACACTATAAAAAATAAGAACTAAATGTGTTTGTGCGTCATAAGTATGTGCAGTCTTGTTGAAACTTAACGGTTTTAGATGTTCTGGGTGGTTTATCAACCAAACGAAATAAATCGAAAATCGCCTTGTTTCCACAACTTGTAGCAATTCAGTTTCGGTGTGAGTAAAATGTGACTAGCTAAGACACGACTCGAGGTCTCCCCGCAAGGCAGTGTGGCAACCTGTAAAATTGTCAGACGATAGTCTTGGGGCCCATCCACAAAATATCATATATAGTGCTAGCGCTGGAGCTAAAAAAATAGACAAACGTAGTTGTCCGAGACGTGACAATTGATGTAAATCTTATGTATGCCAACACTGAATAAATGAAACTATACTAATACACAAGTCTTTGGCAATTATTAACGAGAGGAGTAAAAAAGCTTTCAATACGAAAACAAAGGAATATAAAAATTGGTTATGATAGAATGATCGTTGGTTAAATTCGAGAGGTTTTACAATCATATGCAGACTAACAACCTGAACGTGAATCCCAGCTCGAAGTATAACATTTAATTAATCGAATATTTAACCTATGAATCATCTGTATTATTAGATGTAACTTACCTGTGCAATTGCTTTCATCCTCTCCACCCGGACAGTCGAAGTCGCCGTCACATATGTAAATTAGAGGGCGGCAGGCATTATTGGAGATGCACCTGAACTGATCCCCCGAACAAGTGTGATCTGTCCAAGACATTAAGCAAACCTAAGCAAGTTTTATACAAATTCCCACTTTTAGCTCAATATAAATTAGTAACCGAGAACTATAGCAGTCTGATAAAGGCTTAGAGTTCAGCTGAAAAATTAGCTACTTCTTTTGTCGTCCATGGAAGACTATAGGAAACTAGTTTTATGAATAATTGCATGCACGTTTCAATGTATACAGAGACATTAGTTTGTTGTCGATTTTGCACAGTTGAAAGCAATAGATTCATGCCTGGACTGAAAGGTGTGAAGGGTGAATTTTTCGAAATTGTAAGGAAACAAAATGAATAAGTTAGAAAAGGGATAATATTAGACTGATAGATAAATAGATGGATATATATATATATATATATAGATAGATAGATAGATAGATAGATAGATAGATAGATAGATATGTCGATTTTGCACAGTTGAAAGCAATAGATTCATGCCTGGACTGAAAGGTGTGAAGGGTGAATTTTTCGAAATTGTAAGGAAACAAAATGAATAAGTTAGAAAAGGGATAATATTAGACTGATAGATAAATAGATAGATATATATAGATAGATAGATAGATAGATAGATAGATAGATAGATAGATAGATAGATAGATAGATAGATAGATAGATAGATAGATAGATAGATAGATAGATAGATAGATAGATAGATAGATAGGTAGATAGAGAGATAGACGGATAGATAGATACAATAAGGATATAGAAAAAAGACGACGTGTGTTAATTTTTGTGTGTATTGTTTTAACGTTAAAGCAATTAATGCCCATAAAATGCCTAAATAGAAGAACATAAACCGTTATTTAATGTTCACATTTCAAATTTTAGAAAAAAAGTGATTTATTGAACTTGAACAAAAATGAGGCCGCACTTACTGTAACAGTTTTTTTCATCATCATTGTTGTTGCAGTCGTCAAATCCATCGCAAATGTAGCTTTGGGGAATACACCGGCCGTTGCTACATGTATATTGGTCCCAGGTGCAGCTTTCTGCAATTTGGTTATACCCAACAGTTTTAATAATTATAAACAGTTATATAACGTTTTAATATGCCTATCTATCTATCTATCTATCTATCTATCTATCTATCTATCTATCTATCTATCTATCTATCTATCTATCTATCTATCTATCTATCTATCTATCTATCTATCTATCTATCTATCTATCTATCTATCTATCTATCTATATAAATATAATGTATAAAGGGCCCACTGCTGCTGTTGACTACTAAGGCAAATATAGCTAGCTAAGTAATTATTTTAAAGTTGATCCCTCGATATTTTGAATAAATTCGTGCATAGAAACAACAGACGTTTCCCAATGCTATAATGACACGGATTCGAGACATCCACAAGTCGCAACTGCAGCGGACTGCTGTATTCATGGACACAATGTTAACTATTTAGCATGCCAGTTTGATTATGAATGAAAAAAGCTTTTGCGCTACATTTTGGCTACAGCTCAAAAGTTCAACAACGACAGCAAGGACAATGGACCAATTGGGATAATGCCCTGCCAAAATCTCTCACATGGAATGATATCTGGCACATGGCGCCTTTTCGGATCAGCTTCCTCTAATTAGGCCAGTCTACGACCCCCCCTTTCCCAAGTAGAAGAACCCACTAGCCCGATGTGCCAAGGCAGACAGACCACGCAGCACGTATTGAGCTCCTGCGAAAATCCCCATTCTTAAGGACGATATACATGAAGCCATAATGGAGTCCTTTAGGAACTCGACACAACTATAAACACGGCTAAAGGAGAGCTCGCCGTCCCTGAAATAAGTGCAGTAATATTTAAAACAGAGGGAGACACCAAGTCATGGAACGAGCACTGAAGGTCGATCAAGATCATAAAGCAAAGAAAATGGCTATTAGATGGGTGTGTTGACTGCAAAGATTCAGCAAACCTTCCAGGATCGGACAGTAGACCCAGTATAATCTAGAGTCAGGTCTAATATCATGATCCATTCAATTTTGATGCAACAGTTAATCATGGCTGAGCTAGCAAAACAGAATAGAGGAGTATCTACAAAAGAGAGCTGCAGTGATGCCCATTGAAGATGGTTCACAGAATCATCAACCGATGGCCTCCTGACTAAGCTCTCAATATGTGGCAACAAAAGAACAAAATTTTAAAGCTCTGTAGCTACTGGTTCAGATTTGGAAGAACAGTTCCCAGTGAATCTGGAGCAGAAGAAATGAGAGGGTGTTACATAATAAGGACTACAAAAATTAATGCTCCAACCTGAGTTGGCGAAATGGTCAAGTGCTTGGATTGAAAACCCAACTAAGGTGTAAAAACAGAGGGAGAGGGGGGACCTATGATTCCTGAACTGAGTGTTGCCCTACCCCCTTAAATTGTCAGGAGTTAAGAACAGAAACACGTGCGTTTAAGGGGGAGGGTGTCCGAAAAATGTAAAATGTTATGGCCATGGTAGTCCGTTCTAGGTTCGTGTCGTCGTATAGGTTATTTCTTGGAAAGCTAGAAAATGCTAAACTATTAAAGTGCATCGCTTTATTAAAACATACAGCTCTCACCATTGAACACCCATCCAGTGAGGGTGGCCGCAAAGAGTGAGTCATCAGTGTCTGGTTCGGAGTACTCTTTCAGGTCATTGAAAATTTCTTCTGTGTTCAAGTGTCTCTCCAGGATGGGGTTTAGGTTACAGATGGTCACGCTGGGAAAATCTAGCTCTGGGGCCGCTTTCAAGTCGAGCTTTACCTAAACAGTACATTGAGAAAACTGATTGAAAATAATGAACTCATTGACCAGTTACCTGTTTCCGACCACCATCGCCATTTGTGACGATATCGGACAACTTGGATGCCCAGGTAAATAATTTTATGCTATCCTTCTCTGTCCTCTAAATTCAATTTTATATAAGGCACACAAAATAGCCCGTATAACCATACATTTTGATTGAAATTACACTATCACACAGCCATAGGAATATATCAGGAATGCGATTACACAATGAGAGAGAGAGAGAGAGAGAGAGAGAGAGAGAGAGAGAGAGAGAGAGAGAGAGAGAGCGGGAGGGGGCGGGGAAGGGAGAGGTAATTAGATAGATAAACAGAAAGAGTAAGACATACACGGAAATGCCTCATTGTGAAAACTGAAAGATAGTGCAACTTTTTCTTTGTATATTGTTGACAATTATGTTATAAGAGTTTTTTTTGTAAACGTTTATTGATGCTTCTGTTCCAAAAAGAAGTGCCTTTAAAGGATTATAGGGGACTGTTGATTCTTGAATATGTAAGCCACTGCTACGAAATGTTGGAGTAATTAGTGCAACAACCTTAGGTTTCGGTTGCTACCGCTTCGGAGTATTTTCAGAAGTTCTTTGAATGCTTTCTCAATAATATTGTAATAATAACTTCTAAAAAGTAATTAATGTATTTGAACAGAATGTTTTGGATTATCAGGCAAACTATTGGAATATAAACATAACATGCTTTTTACAAAAAATACAACTAAACATCAGAAAGTACTTAGGACTTCATACAATTGTTATGACTGTATACACACTGATATTTAGATTTCAACCTTTTCTAAACATTTGGCTTACTTTGCTGTTTTTATGAGTTAATTTCGCAGACGGGTACAAATACCATTTGTATGATTCATTCTAGAATTCGATTGAGTTAAAAAAAAAATGCTATACTCATTTAAATCAAGAAAACGTAATTATAATTCTTTAAACAAAGACCCCGTAGACCCACGCACTTCAATATGGCACTGTAAGAATTTAGCCAATCACACTTGACCCCAAACACCGTTTGTATGAGATTGAAATTCTTTAAAAGAAAACAAAAACCCATAGAGCACGCACCTCTATCGGGTACTGGAAGTATTTGTCCAGCAGCCAGTAGCACTGCACCCCGAGCCAGGACATCATAGCCAGGACCATGATGGTCCATGCCAGCCTCCGGAAGATGGACTCGGCTTTGTAGATCCTGGTCAGAGCAGTGAAGCTCGTCTCTGTGAAGAAGTTTGAGATTTCCTCCTTGATATTTTTCCTCTAAGAAAAGAAAGAGATCAAATTTCAAAATGACAGGTAATGGTAAATGACAATTCATATGGTAAAACAAATTTCAAATGAGAAGTTATCAAAGTGTTACGCTAAGTCACAATTGATATCGAGAGTAAGAAGTTTAAGATTTCCTCTGTTTTGTTTTTCTTCTAAGAAAAAATACCAAACAAATCTGAAATGATAAGTGATTATACGATATATGAAAATTAATGTGACACTCAGTCATATAACTCGCTTTCATAAAGATAATTTAAATGTTTATCGCTATACATTTTTTTCTTCTCGGAATTGTAAGACCTAAGAAATTTTAATTTTAATCCAAAATCTTAATTTCTTAAAAAAGATGTCTATTCCTTCCTTTTATTTCCTCGATAAAGCATAATAGCTTAAAAAGTTTAATTACCATAGACTTAAACGATAATATACTAGCATAATCCCAAAAAGCTGGTTTCAATAAAGAGATCTAGGGTATCTTATTGTACGTTGCTTTTCTTTAAAATGACACTTGATCTTAAAATGACAAAATATCATAAGCACATTGATACAGGCTCCATGATCTTAAACAAATTGCCACGATAGAAGTTGATATTTTATACGTGATGGTTTCTCCTAAAACATAAAATATTACAAAACTTTTAAAAACATTGGAACTACCAAGTAAAGCTAATATCAAAGAAAAATTTTGAGATATCTGTATAAAAACAATAATGCATGGAATAAAAAATCGTGAAATGGCAATATTTCATAAGCACAATGATAGCAGCCTAAGCCTGTAAAACATGCTTCCAAAAACAAACAAAAAACAAAAGAAGAAAAAAAAACGACGCCCTAAGTTATTTATTTTACAAAAGAATAAATAGTAAACTGATAAAATGTGAAGACATCATATACACAATGAGAACGGTTCTAATTCGTAAAGCTGGTTTTTGTGAGGAAGTTTGAGAAATGAGCAAAACATTGAATATTACAGACGCATAATAATTCTCAAAATTTTGTTAAATTCGGTTACTAGAATGTTGCCGAGCTATACTGACACAGTAAGATCAGCGACCTTAATTAAGAAACATTGTAGAGTTTTGCCTTGTGCATATGAAAGTTGTACAGTGTGTGTGATTCGCATTAAGTGTAAAAAATTGAGTTAAAAATGATAATACTGATTTTGAAAAAAAATATATCGCTGTATTTCTGTAAAAATCTATTCACTTTTGCCTAAAATAAATCACAGATGGTACACAGGATTCACGGAAAGACTATTTTTTCTACTTCCGTGCATGCTGAAATTTGGTGATTTTAATACTTGCCTTTCGTTTGGTACTCATTTAGAGCGGGTTTCACAGAACGCACAGGACAAATCTCCAAAACACAATCATACTGAACAATTATAATGACTACACATGTGTTTTTAGGGAAGCTGCAGGCAAGGCGGCCATAGTGTTGAACTCAAACCAGAATAATGTATCTAATTCTTAAGATTAATTTGGTAACTGATGAAAGAAGTTTAATAAAGTTCAAAGAAGTATTACCGTGATCTCCATTTTTCTTGATAGATCCGAATGTGTCGGTTTAGCTCTAGTAGCATCTTGCATAGTCTTTTCGTAAACAGACGCGATTATGCAGCTATCCAGTTTGCTTTTTGTCAGATTCATATTTTCAACATATTTCGATTACTGAAGTTGTGACCAATCTGAAACAATGCATGCAGCTCAACAGCGCGTTCTCTCACAGTAGCATCAGTTCGATTTCAGTTAATGTCTCAATCGCGTGGCAGTCAGTGATCAGGATCATCGGTACCACTGAGAAACAGGTCGGGGAATTATGTTAACATTTCCAATCATGGATTCGCCAAGAGCTTTTATTTTACACAAGTTCGTTAAAACACAAGTGAACTTTGTCTTTAATTCACGTGTTAAAATCCTAGTGCAAGAGGCTTAATGAATTTGTAACACTAGGATTTATCAACGCGTGGAAAACACATTACATACAGTCTCAAATCCATTCAGTTTTTATATCCAAAAACTAACAACGGAGAGGTGTTTTTATTTCAAATATATTCGACCTCCGCAAAAAGTAAACTAAAAGAAAAACATGACCATAAAAAATAACACCCCCCCCCAAATAATTAAAAAAAAAATAACATAACGTTAGACTCTATCAAAACGACTGATTATCTTTTATATGCATTGGAAACAACTTTTGTCACAGCAAATATAAATTACGGAACACTGTCATTCCCTGAACAATCCTAACACACTTCCAAAAACATATTTTTATTCCGCGAAAATATATCTTTTTTTGAAACTTTTTGACTCAATGAAACAAACGTTACAAATTTTTCTAAAACCTTTAAATGGCGATCACACCAAGCATACTACTATATCACAATCCAAAATAAAGAAGACGGAACGATCCTAACTGATATCCCAATAATCCATCAAGGCCTAAACATCACTAATCAGCCTTCCAATGCTCGCAAAGAGGTGACCACTATGAAGTCTGCATAAGACCCTATTATCTCAGAACTAAACTATAAAGCCGTAAACCCCACTGTGCTCAGTCTTTTTACCATTATCGACATCATTATTATTATTATAGTCAATGCAAAAGAGAGAACTGCAAGAGCTACTAGTGTCGTAAATAGAATCAGTATTCATTATTCATTTTGAGTACATCAAACAATAACAACAAAGCGGATAAGTGTTCGAGGATCAAGATCATAATAACCCACAAACCAAGGATTTTTAAACGCTTGTAAAAGTGCTTGTGAACAAACGATCGAGCTGCCGAGAATGTAGAATTATAGTGAAAGGTTAAGGGGAGTCATTAAATCGGCAATTTTTTTTATACTATTCAAGAAAATCTTGTCAGGGATAACATTGTTCATAAAATCGTCGAGTATTATAAGTTAGTCTCAATGTTATTTCCGTGAAGAAGATCACAGTATTAGTAAAAAAAATATTAAATTAGCATTTTATATATACGTTAGAAATACTTTACATTCTATAAATCTGTTTCTATATTTTAAAAATATGCCCATTGAAGACTTTTATATCTAAATTAAAAAAAAAGTTCTTCAACCTATACTCCATAAGTTATACCTCTTATTTCAACTTTCGGGCCTACATAATTGAGTTTCTCTTTTTATATCTCCATATTTTTTGTATCAGTTTTCTCTTTTTGTAAAAGCCTTGAAAATAACTTTATCAAGTTTTCGAGAAGTGAAAACCTGCTCATATTCATCATAAGCGGTTATTTTTTTGATGGAGGCTCTGACTACTACAGCACTAACACTATAGACTTTTCCCCAGTTACATTGATTAGCGGTACTACTTTTAGAGATTAACTGTTCCACAACACAAAGCCATCAATTTGGAATCGTGAGCAATCCCCTTTACAGAATACATTTGCCATCAAAGATGAACACGCAGAAACGAACTGGGGCAATAATATTGAAAGTGTTCTTAAAATGTATGAAAATGGCATCTTCTCTTGAAACTTATATCTGTCAATATAGTTACTGGTTCCTGTTACACTTTTCCAATCTCTTTTATTCATAACTTCTTTCTATTGCTGTACACTTCCAGTTTTTCTGTAACATCATTATTCTCCCTCCTAGTCCCCCTCTCTCCATTTTTCGTCGTCTTTATTTTCTTCTTTTTCTCCTTTTTTAAAATGCTTCTGGAAAAGGAAATACATTGGGTAAGACTTTAAAGAATTGATATATTTTAAAGAATTCTTGTTTTCGAGGGGAAGAAGATCTTCATAATGGTCATCAGAACAATTTAATGGTCGCAAAAGCTCATCATCAACATCGCCATTATTATTATTATTATAGTCAAAACAAAAGAGAGAACTGCAAGAGCTACTAGTGTCGTAAATAGAATCAGTATTCATTATTCATTTTGAGTACATCAAACAATAACAACAAAGCGGATAAGTGTTCGAGGATCAAGATCATAATAACCCACAAACCAAGGATTTTTAAACGCTTGTAAAAGTGCTTGTGAACAAACGATCGAGCTGCCGAGAATGTAGAATTATAGTGAAAGGTTAAGGGGAGTCATTAAATCGGCAAAATGCCTAAGTAAAGGGTGTTTCATTTTGAATTATTAATCATAATTTATTATACGACATTGAATTGTTTTGACACTTATTTAAAACTTCAATATCAAGAGGTGTAAAAGGCCCCATGTTTCAAAGTGTTCTATACGACATTGAGGTATTTTATATGTGTTTTGTGACTACAAACTAATAGTTAATCACATCCATTTCTTTATTTTATTCTGCATCGGATATGGTACTCATATGTTTTACTCTGATGTGCATGTTATTATATTTACGAGTTCAGTCTACGATGAATGGGTTATATCACTGTAGTTCAATGCACCTTTGAAAATGGAAACTTATAATCACGATGATGTTGTTGATGATGATGATGATGATGATGATGATGATGATGATGATGATGATGATGATGATGATGATGATGATGATATTGATAATAATAATAATAATAATGATGATGATGATGATGATGATGATGATGATGATAGTTTGTAGTCACAAAACACATATAAAATACCTCAATGTCGTATAGAACACTTTGAAACATGGGGCCTTTTACACCTCTTGATATTGAAGTTTTAAATAAGTGTCAAAACAATTCAATGTCGTATAATAAATTATGATTAATAATTCAAAATGAAACACCCTTTACTTAGGCATTTATGTTAACGCTGCCTTGATTGAAATGCTCTAGAGTACTCCAATCCATTTTCACTTACGTAGTTTACCATCCAAACAGTCCTAGGGCTTCAATAATTCAACACATCCACTTTATCACTCTAGCCCTAGTCATAAGGCCGAAATCACTTTATCTTTTGTTGTTTCCTTCTATCTCTACAAAACGGATAGCACCAATTCTCTATTTTTTATTCAGGTACTCTGACGGCATCTCATTTTTGTGTGTGGTTTGGTGAACCACCCGCCAGTTTTATTGGTCACGATGAACTTGTCACTTAGATCATGAGAATCCCTGGTTTAACCAAGCCGAGAAAAACGTGATTTGACCAGACTGACATTAATATGTTATTAGCATCCATTGGTTTTGCCATCTAGTTGTTTTTTGGGTATTGTGAAAATGTACTACCTTTACAGAATTTGGCGACAAACCTGACTGCATAACTGCAGCATTACATCGGTGTATTCGTTAGGATTTCTAACCATTGCTAAGTTTGACTTTTGTTACGTTTCCAGGACGATCCTACACGTAGACGGGGCAGCTTTCCTCGGAGAGAGGCTTATCAGCTGGGGACCGAACCTTGGACCTCATACGCGTCAGCCAGCACTTACCAATCTTTTTTTTTTCGGTGCCACACTTTTTGCATTATTGGTGTCTATGCTTATGGAGGGAGAATGTTTTTTTCCTTCAAATTTACGAATGGGTCACAGAGGTTTGGTTTCTTAATGTCCAACAGCACAATCATACTATAAGTATCTTGGGCCGGTACACAGACTGATGTCTAACAAGTATTATTATGAGCTGCCACACATACACAAAGCTGGGATACCAGATCTCGAGTCAGTCATTATTGTGTTGACACTGATCCAACCACTAGGGAACTAGATCCCGCACATGTTTTTCCTGGTCGCCAGATTGAATTGAACAGACCCACCCCAAGTAGAATTTCGGGGCTCTTTTACTTAAGGCTACTGCTAGAAAATGATACCATGTTGTTGATAATTACGACAGTAGGAACTGATTTTGGCGCACAAAGTATTTAAAAAATATAACGTTAAACCACTAGAATAATTATGTATTATCGACTAATCATACTTTACACGGTAAATTGCATTTGAAACGAGTTTACTCGATGCAATGCTAAAAAAAAAAATCTAAACACAATGATTGGATGCAGCATGTTAAGAGTCACAGGTATTCCTTGAAGTTTTCGGTACATTGCGTGGGGTTAAAAACACGTGCCATTAAGCAAGCGAATATCAATCGTGTGCACTCCATACAGATTTATAATAATAAACTGTATTTATAACTGCGGCAACTTATTTGTAAACAAAACCGTTTGCAACTTATTTGTGAGGAAATCAAAACGTGCTGACTTTAAAAATCATCTAACTTGAAATAATAATTTTTGTTTGAACCACATGCACATTCTTAAACAAAAAAAAAACTGTTTTGATGTCTTGTGGCATATGTGCTAAAATCTGTATTTCTACAAATATACTAGAACATCATTGTACAATTTCAGATTAAACTGATGTCATGTATCACTCGTTGATTTAACAACAGCATGCTATTATGCTGGCACTAAACGATACATTTTACTTCTGCATCATGGTGAAAAGTCGAATAAGAGCACATATTGAAAGAGCTGCATCGACTTTTGTTTCGTCTAGTATAGCCCGTTGTTTTAAAACTGTAGGCCTAAATATAGAGCATTAGAGTAATACCTCTCTCTTAAAAGACATTATTATTCTAAAAACCATATACAAAGACTATCTGAATTTGAAAAGATGGCTCTGGAATAGTCCCGAGGGTCTTTTTATGAAGGAGCGTCAACTTACTAGAGGGTGTGTTGTATACTTGGGGAAGATGTCTGTATCATTATACACAAATGTATTGATATAACGGTGTTCAAAGTCTACACAATAATGGATGAAAAATATAATCACTGATGTTACAGAGCTGTCATCATTACTTTTTTTTATTAGGATAACGACCAATGTGCGGTTCAAATGCAGTAGAACTACTTTTAGAACTCCTTTACAAAAACTGAGGACACCGATGTCTTTGAATGCAATGTAGGCACCGTGAAGGCAATGCAGTTCAGCTTACATCCAAGGCAATCTGAGACCTTAGTTATAGCTTACTTTAAGTCAGTTTTATAAAATACACAATGCTTTAACACAGCTGCAGGAAGACAAATAGACAAGAATTCCCTGCTACTGGATCCATGAAGAATTTGAGCTAAGATTAATTTTTATTTTTATTTTATATCAAATAAAACGAAGCACATGAAAACTTTGTTAATTAAAGTGCTAAAAACTATCCTTACGTTATATATCAAATCCTTTGCTTTTCTTGTGACTCTTCGTGTCTCCAAAAAGTAAGAACAGATTAGGTTTTCAAAGTATTGTCCCTCATGCTTTCTAACATGTATTGGATTAAAAAGATATTATTTGCTATAGTCATTGTGTGTTCAAATCGCAATTTTCGAATTTCATAATTCAGATCACGTGTTTGATTGTAAATATTATTCCTTTTAGCACTGAGAGGTCATCATTGAGAAATGTAGTCCTCCATTAAAAGCTGTTAGGCTTTTGGGTTGCGTTTTGTAACATTAGCACCCAAAATGCTATAGGATTGATTACAAAACACGAATCTTCTCAGCTTTAAATTGCATGAATGAACCGGCAAACCTAAACCCATTAGCTGCATAGTTTTAAGGTTAGTGGAGCATATCGTGAATGTACTAAAACGATTAGTTCAGATTAAAGGTTTTATTTTTTCTTGTATCTTTATCTTTAGGGGACGGTAAGGGAGGGGATATTTTCGTGAAAAAGTTTACGATATCTTTTTTGCTCACTCTCTTTCTCTCTCTTTCTCTCTATCGCTCTCTCTCTCTATTGATATATTAATATATATCTAAGATTTGACTCTTCAAATGTATCTATTATTCACCTCTGTCTGCCAGTCTATCTTTTTCTGTTTCTGTTTATCTGTCTGTATGTATGTTAACCTGTCTGCTTGTCTGTCTGTGTATCCCTTCCCCTCTCCCACTGACTGCCGGTGTCCCTGCCTCTCCATGGCGAGCAACTGTTTTCTTACCTCTTGAAAAGCATCGATAACCCTGAACTTCTTCTCGGTGTCGGTCATTCCTTTTAATGCACCTTTTGCTTTGAGGGATGATGCCCTCCATTTGTCCATGTCCGATCCTTGGGCACCAGAAGTAGTAAGGGTATCTTTTACAAACCTCTCACTAGTGCTGCATGGGAAAAACAGGGACACGTATAATACACAATTTAAAGGCAGTTTACGCAATGGTCAAATTCTGACTTTTAACACTTTTTATGAATACATTCAGGGTTCTAGTTTAACATTTCATTCGACAAATAAACAGATAATGGTAAACTGACATAATCATTATGCTGAGCCTCGAAGTTATAATAGGTTATAACAGTTCCGTTCCATAATGACAGTTCAGACGCCCCTTTTTGCTCGACCTCCCCTTTCCTTCATACACTAAACTCATTCGTCCTGTCGTTATCAACAGTGTTCTGTAGATTGATACAATCTCCTATTTACTTAAATGTCTTTTATGCGCATCTAACTGTAATCTTATATAGTTATTTAAAAAGCAGAAAATTCAAACAAAGACTGGTAGGCTAGGTAGATCAATATTCCAAAAAAATTACAAAATATAAGATATCTTCAGTTAAAATCTGCTCCATTAGACTTAACATTTCAACTTAATAACCTGATTCTAATTCGTCGATGTGTCTCGTATCTACTTTAAAGTGTATATAAAAGAACTTTCAAAATCAATAAGAGCAAGAAATAAAAAAAAACACCACAGCAACAACAACAAAGGTAAAACCATTTAATTTGACAAAAGCTTGTATCGTTGTAATCAGATTGATTTAAAAATGCTGTTATGAATGCTTTTTTTCTTCTACACCAGTCCTATCTCTGCAAATAGAACAGATACCGTTATGTTAGACGTTTAGAGCTGTTAAAATCTAAACTTGTTTTTCACTTAGACATACAACATGAAACTTTAAATACTATAATATAATTAGATTAAATAATAAGATTCGTATTGCTTTAACACATTAGATCCCACACATTAGATCAGATGAAGATGATACCATTTTCTACTCTCCCAATTAAAAGAGAAATAATTACAGTTTATTTATCACTGATAAAAGTTATTCAATTAAATTATGTGCTCCATCCACATTAAATCATAATATTAATAATGAAAGTATTTACATTCTTTGTTAACAAACAATTGATTCAAAGGTTAATTTATCGTTTTTTTGTATTTGTCTCAGTAGATTCCGTTAAATTTCAGAATCTGTTTTTCTTTTAAAATACAAATTAAATCTTCTTACCTTTAACTCCTTTCAAAACTCTAGCTGTTATGAACGTGCTAACGTTAAATTTCAATTGGTCCTCGTCGTAGTTTATTTAACCGAAAAACTCAGACCAGTGTAGATTAATGGCTTAAGCCAGCATCCCAGGCAGTACGTGCGGGTTTTACCGGAGATCTGACAGATGAGCCTCTGGTACCGCTCTAAAAAAAAGGGGGGGGGGGTGGTCATACTTCATTTGTTTTGACCCGGCCTGGACTATTCCATAAAAAAAGAACATTAACAACAATACATTCAATCCACAGTGCCTTACTTGCACGGGAGTCAGGCAAAACGTCATGGTGTTAAAGTGGTAATTGCATCGCTGCTTCTTTTGTTCATTCCATGTAACTTATTAATAATTTTGATGCTTCCACACAGCCAGATATCATTTTGTGGTAGCGTCTATCTTTTCCCCCACCTCTTCTCCTCTTTCTCTGTTTCGTTGTTTTATTGTGCCTTTACTTTTCCTTCCTCTCTTCTATTTCCTAGCATGTCAGTCTTAATTTTCTTCCGCTTTTGGTTTTTTATAATTTTGTTAATATCAAAATACTTCATTAATCCAAATATGTATGTATATATATATATATATATATATATATATATATATATATATATAACGAGAGGAGTGGGCAGAAGAAACAC
>RQTK01000046.1:594284-614763 GCA_003991915.1 Elysia chlorotica | reverse complement strand
GAGAGGAGGAGAAAGGAGAAGAAGAGAGAGAGAGAGAGAGAGAGAGAGAGAGAGAGTGAGTGAGAGGCAGACAGACAGACAGGCATACAACAGACAGATAGCCCTATGAACATAATCGACATAATTATGAGCATAAAATTATCATAATAAATAAAAACCACAGTACTGCGTGCTCAAAAGCGTTGCTTTTAATTTTTCATTCAGGGATGTTTCAAAGTAATTCCTAACATAAAAATTGCGAAAAGTGCTATGTCAGTGCGTTGGAAACACGCACTTGGTCCGTTGCAATTATAGGAAAATGAACATTGCTGTGAGAACTAAGCAAGCGACCTGCGTGCTAATAATTATTGACCTATTACAATAGGAAAGTGAGGTAAAATAACGCTTCATCCACCCCCCCCCCCCATTTCTAAGAACAATAACAGCTTAAGAACAGTGGTTGATAAAAAGTTAATGATTATAGTAATGTAAACGTAACATGCATTGATGTTGGAGTTTCGCTATTAAAAATTTCATATGACTGTATTTATTTACCAAGATACTTCACCCATAAGCCGCTATGTTAGCCAACCAATGTTTCCCATTAGGCCACTCCTCCTCAGGATCGCGGGATAGGACAATCGATTGCAGTTATGTGGAAACAATATTGATGAAACGCAGGGCTCGTTAAGAATTTTATTGTGCTCTCTCCTTTGTGTCATGTCTGTTGTTATATTACGCAGCCTGTTCTGGTTTTCCCACATTTCTAAATAAAATTCTTTAAATTTTTCGCTTACACAATCTCATGTATTTATGTCGTTAAATAAATCAAATATACTTGCACGACCAAGGGAACATTTCTCAATGGGACAATAAAGGCTTATCTTATCTTATCATGCTTTTGTATTGACCAGTCAGTATATATCTATGTATGGGGTGTTTTGTTTATTTTTGTTGCGGGTAGATTTTAAATAAATCAAATATAATTGCACGACCAATGGAACTTTCTCAATGCTTTTGCATTGATCAGTCAGTATGTGTATGGGGTGTTTGTTTATTTTTGTTGCGGGTAGATTTTGACAATTGCCTTTGTCATTTGAGGCCATTTGTCATAGGGCACTCTAAAAATCCAAACTAAAGTATAAAAAAATACGCTCACAAAAGAACTTTTAGACCTCACGTAGCAACATTGAAAATAAACCATGCATCCGCCTCAGCGTGCTCAATCAGAGGACCCAGCTCTCAAAGCCGAAAGCAGATAATCTCGAATGACTTGTTTAACATTAACTACATTTTGATGATCAGATGGATCGACTGTTTATATACTATTTTGTTTGTTTTATTGTTCTTTTCTGTTCATTGCTTTAGTTGCCAGAGAGTTGTTTTCCTTTCTCATTGTTATTTGGTTGCTGTTGTACTTGTAGTCAATTGCGGATGTTCCAAGTAGAGCCTCTCCCTAACCCAGGTTACATAATCTATATTTTCTCTTCACACATTCTTGTTGTTCAAAAAATATTGGACATTACTCAATCGTAACGAAAACGATGCAACAGGGATATGCTTCATTAAGGTATTTAACATATTGGGATGACTATTGCTTTGGACAATTAATTTACAACCTAACTCGATATTTTCTAGACTTAAGATTTAGGAAAAGATCCGTTGATATTTAAAAAAAAATTAGCCCACCATTATAGCAGTTTTAGAGATGGCAGGTGCAGAATGGAAAATAGAGATGTCTGTGCTGTTGCCCCAATGTAGATTCCAGAGATGTGCTGAGAACGTCCAAAAACCAGCGGAGTCGAATGGTAGAGGCTGGATGGAATGTGCTTGAGTGGAGAACCTGAACGCAGCTGTGGCCGAACAATATCGTGTATTGGTGTCCCAGCCTTATGTCCGCCCAGGCAAGGGGAGAATTAAGTATGTATTTTAATAGCGATGCTTCAAATCAAAGCTTATTTGGCACGCTTTTAAATATGGTATATCACGGACAAACTGTTATTAGTTGAAACAATTCTCGCCACCACAATGAGACATAGGAAGGGCTAAATGTTAACTTAAAATGTCATCCGAATGAGTACAATAAAAGGGCAAAATACAAATACGCAAGTAAGGTGAACTCGTTTACTATAGGGAATAAGTTTCAGAGCAAACAGGTATGCATAAACATTGAGAGGGCTTTTCGAACTTTTATTGTCTTTGAAAAAAAGAGTAGGCCTATTGAGCTAGCCACTTAACAGTAAAGAGGAAAAATACCCTTGGGACAAATGGAGCAAATCCATACAGCTGCACTGACAACCGCCATCTCGTTTTTAAGTTGTGGAATGTTGCGAGCTCGGAGTTCACCTGAGGAAAGCATACTCTGTCCCAGAAGCGCGTAGCGCTAATAGAAAACAGTTCTGGACGAACCCTAAGAAAAGACTAACTCAATACAATAGCGCAAATTTATCATCATTTTCCTCTATTCACAGACAATTGAATTGCATGACAAATTCAATATGGTATTGGCGCCTTAACACACATTTTTTTTTTGTATTTTACAATAGTTTTCCTAGTGGTTTTCACGCTATGACCATAATGTCAGTTCTAGTAAAATTTTAACGATCCACCGACAGCAGCAATCGGTTGAATTGTACGTTGCCAGATTCTAGTTGCATAATTACGTAGTTTTACCAGTACTTATATGTATCAATTTAGTCATATAAAGGTCCAATTTTTCCTGGAGGTGTTCAATTCATATGTAGAGAAAGGTCTGATGTGAGCACACCTTGTCGTGTGTGACTTACTTGACTTAATCCTCTTCGCTCCTATAGGAGCATAGGGCTGCAACCACACTCCTCCAGCGTACTCGGTTCTGGGATGTCCTCCTCAGCTCGGCCCATGTCATTCCAGCCGCCCTGGCTTCAGCGTCCGTGCTCCTCCGCCAGGTCTGTCTTGGTCGGCCCACTTTGCGCTTTCCCTGGGGGTTCCACTCAAGGGACTGCCTGGTGGTATTGGATGATGGCTTTCGCAATGTGTGGCCGATCCATCCCCACTTTCGCTTCTTGATCTCTTGCTGAATGGGGGCTTGTCTAGTTCTCTCCCAGAGGTCTTGGTTGGATATCACCTCAGGCCATCTGATGTTGAGGATGTTGCGGAGGCATCTGTTGATGAAGGTCTGCAGCTTTTGGGTGTTTGTCTTTGTTGTGCGCCATGTCTCGGAGCCATATAAAAGGACGGACTTCACGTTGGAGTTGAAGATCCTGATTTTGTTATGCTGGGCTAAGGCTGAGGAGCTCCAGACTGAGCGTAGAGTGCGGAAAGCGTGCCTGGCCTTGTTGATACGGCTCCTGGTGTCTTCGTCTGTTCCACCATCTTTGCTGACTATACTGCCGAGATATACAAACTTGTCGACCTCTTTGATGTTTTCCTGATGTAGTTGGATGGGAGCATGACTTCTGTCTTGGTCATGCTGATCTTCAACCCGGTCTTCTCGGCTTCCTCTGCGACTCTGTTGAGCTTCTCTTGTGCATCTTGATATTTGTGGGACAGGAGGGCGATGTCATCGGCGAAATCCAGGTCTTCCAGCTGCTTCGTGAGGGTCCACTGGATCCCTGTTCTTTTCCCTGTTGTGGACTGTCGCATGACCCAGTCTATCACCATTAAGTAGAAGAAGAAGAAGAAGAAGAAGACGAGTAGGTGGAGGAGAAGAAGACGAGTAGGAGAAGAACAAGTGACTTTCTGGGGAATGCTCTACTGTTTTATTTTTTCTCTTACAATAGTTTTATCCTGTCAAAGAATAAACTCGATGATCACAGTCAGCACTCCAGACAATTAAATTTTGACCTGAGCTTGAACAGCAAGAGCCATGCTTGGTCTACAAGAATATTTCTTAAATTAGGAAATCACTTAAAACTATATGATACATGGGGAACCACTTTGTTCAATTTTATTTTAAAATTTTTTTTTTGAGATCTTGCTCACTGAACAAAAGATACATTGGTTGTAATCAACTTTTGGGTTTTGCAAAGATCCCAGGATAAAAAATATAAATTTTTTGCCATACTTGGAATTTATGGAAAAAAATACAACACAATAGCTGATTTTTACTGAATACAAAGAACATACCCATGACTGAAAAAAACAACAACAATCTTCTAAAATACGAAACCTTTATTAGATAATATACATAATTGAATCCAGAATAGTTCAAAGAACTAATATTGCACAAACAAAAAGCAATTTTATAGCATTAAATAAATCAACATCGATCCTGTATATTTTTTTTTCTTTGTAGTTAACAGTATACTTATGGAATGCGATCATATGAATATCTCTGAGAAAACATCAGATTATGTATTTATAGTGGAAAATGTCAGGACTACTTATGAGTTTTAGGGGATAGTTCAGTCTAGCTAAAAACCAAATCCCTAAACATACATTTGTCCAAAATATCCCACACAAGGTCTAACCCACCACCACATCATGTCATCATGTTTCTGTGACATACAGAACTGTTAAGATCTATGGTAACAACATCTCAGCCGCGCTCACAGATAAGATCAATGACCTGAAAGTGAAACAAAAAAGAAATATACACTTTCAGTTTCATATGAATCATGTATTAAGCAAACTTTTGAACAATTCACACATGTTTGTGGGTAACGCAAATCATCCTAAAATAAGCTAATACTTTTAGAAAAAAAGGCTACAAAAACCCCAAAAAAGTCTATGGAACAAAATATAAGATAAGATAGGATAAGATATAACTTTATTTGTCCTTTTAAAGGCAGATTTGATGGTCGGTATATGCAGCAAAACAAAACAGTATAGACAATTATAACATAAGTTATTACAAAAATCAATACTAATAACTGCATCAATAAAAATAATAACAATTATAATAATGATAATAATAATAATAATAATAATAATAATAATAATAATAATAATAAAAACAACAATAATAATAATTATTATCAATATTATTATTTAAATAACAAATATAGCTTGCATAGCAACTTGGTCTGAATAAAGACTGTATTACATTTTCACAAGAGTTTAACTCCGCTAGGCAGAAAAGAAATTTTGTATCTTTGAAGTCTACATTGTAAGGCTCTTGGCCTCCCTGAGTGCTCAGAAGAGCTTAACTGACCATAAAGAAGATGATTTTTATCTTTTAAAATTGAAACAATCTTACTTTGACATTTACATAAATATAGCATATCTACATGGGGGCAATGTTCTCTGGGTTTGCAAACTTTGTTACATTTGGAGATAATTTTGTTTAGTTTACATATTTTTGATACGATTGCATTTCCTCCCCAACAGACCAGAGTGAAAGGGATCACATATAACCGTATCATAATAGGGTTATATGTGATCCCTAATTAAATATTGACCCTTTAGATCCCCATTCTTGAAACAGGAAAAAAGCATGAGAGCATCATGTGTTTATCAAGTAAACTAAACAGTCCAAGGCATCTAAAGCACACAAACCAGTCACTTTCTTGTAACTGAGACGTCGTTTTACAAATTTTCTCATTCTCATTCTTGTGCTTGTCACTCTTTTGCTTTGCTGTTAAACATCTTTCTCCTTCTACTTTTTCTTTATTAATCTTGCTATTGCCTTTTTATTTCATCTTTAGAACCTATCTTTTTTTTCTTCTCCTCTCTTTCCTTTCCCTCATGGGATCTACACTATGCAAAATCTTGGTGGTTGGAGCTCAACATTCATTAACATTTTTTATTGTAAGTCTTAGCTAAAATACAAGTGAAAAATTAGTTTCCGATTTAGTGCACAACTTACGCTTGGTTCCATCATGGCTTTGTCTGTCACACATCTATGGACAGCACTACATACAATCTCATCAAGCAACACCTGCACTAGACTGGAAACACACAAAAAATGAGTTAAATTTAGACATAGACCAATATAGCAGACTGGCTATGTCAGGAATTGATGCCACAAACAATTTTTTGTTTTGAAACTTCACCAAAATATCAATTATTTTTTTAAAACTTTGACTCATTCAATTGCTTGAACATGACATCAAAGAGCTTTAACATTACATTTTTAATAGGCAGCTTTTTTAAATTGTGATAATATTTTTTTCCAATGTGTAGCCTATTAAAAAAAAAAGTGACATAGTGTAATAGCTGAGTTATTAAATCTTAACTCCAACACAAAAAACAATGCAGTTTAAATGTTCTATGACTTATAATACTTATACACAGATTCACCTAATTTAGAAACAACATAATATAAATATGATACACTGACATTCATAAAAAATGTTCAGCTTTGATAATATGAGGTCAAGTTTCTGGATACACGGAAGAGACCACATTTTTGTGATAGTCTAATTAATCCTACTGGCAGCTTTGACTTCTTGACAATGTCTACTTACTTTGAATCAGAAAGAAGTTTAAATATAAGAGACACTTGTAGTCACAGAAGCAAAAAATATTTACTTTTCATCAGAAACAAATCTCCACAGGTAGAGTTGCAGGTAGTGTGTGTCCACCTGTATTTGCTGAAGTCCATACTTTCCAAATGTCCTTAGTCGGACACACTCGAGGAAGGTCTATATTAAGCAGGTTCAAACAAGAAAAACATAGTAACACACATGTGATTACGCTTGAAAGGTGGGCATTAAAAACATTAAAATCATCGTATTCTGCTCTCTCTGTGTAAAGAAGAAAAACCTTCAATGTAATTACATTGGATCCGAGGATGGGTATGAGATTAGCTTGTTGGATTATTGCTATTTTACTAAAGACTAAGAAGAAGAAAAATCGGGGATCTGTTCATTAAATAGAAAGTGTTTTTTTAGTCTGGGTTTGTTGAATTTGAATTGAAATTCAGTGGTTCAGGTAACAAAACAGAAACTATTGCCTTATCATAAGTTAGGAACAGCATAAAACAGACTCTTTGTCCCTGCTTAGTTTCATAAAGTCCAATGTAATAATAATACATTTATAACCTTGAGGCTGATCTTTACAATTCCTGTCAAAACGGATACTTTTGAAAACTCCACAGCACTGAAGATCTCAATCTTTTCTGAGAAGAGTTTCTGTATGTTGCTCATAAGACTGTTGTCAACACTGGAAAAAAAAAAGAAGGAAAAACATAAAAAGTGTTGAAACCTATTCCCATACTATAATAATTAATGCTAATGAAATTAAAACACCATAAACTTGATAATGTATATTAGAAAAAAAACAAAAAAAACTGATACCATTTTCAATCACATTTTTTAAAACTATGAGTTGCTGAAATTGTGTAGGAAAAAAATTAATTATTGTTTCACTATTGTGTTTCTCTGCCTGTGTAAGAAACCACTGATTTGGGCAAATAGTAAGCAAAACCAAAATGTAAGGATCAAATTATGTAATTAACAGATTTTTATTTTACATTAAGACTTATCATATTGCTATTGGTTGGTTGCAAAAAGCAAAAAGCACACAGCGATCTGCCTACCTGGGCGCATAGTTCCACTGGGGACGCCTGTTTTGCTGAGATGCACTCAGAGCATGTGTCCGTCTACTGGAGTCACTACTCCGTTCCTTCCTCACACCCTCCTCGTAAAGTTGACCAACCTGACATAAATTAAATTAAGTAAGATTGTTATCTCTCAAAGTGTTAACACATTTATTTACGTTTCAATAGAAAATATACAAATAGGGCGATGTGCCTATTTCACACTCCTTCCTTTGCTTAATTTTCATAATATGCACAACCAAAACCATTATAATAACAATATTTCCCAGTAATATATAGATAGAGGATAGAATATGTTGCACCTTTCCCTTCCCAAAATGATCATCTTTTTTGTTGTTATCAAAGTGCAATATTGCTTTCCTTTGTCTAATGTTTGTGAACTGCTCCTTGTCATTCTGTGTATTGAAGAAGGTTCCAGAAAGCTGAAATGTTTCATGTGTAAAAATGCTCTTGTTTATTTTTTTTTTTTGTCCGTTAGTTCAAGTTGGTAACTGCTTTATCATAATATGTAGGTAAATGTTTTAACACCATATTGCATAAAAAAAAAATCATACAATTCCCAAAAAATTAAAATACCTGCATGTCAATGGCAGTAATATCTTCCACAACTCGTTTCATCACAGCTCTGACATTTCTGGGCTCTATTGTGGTCAACCAGTCTCTTGTTTCAACACTCTTTCGCAACATCTAGCAAAACAGGTAAAAAATTGATTAAAACACTGTATTTTTATTTTATTTACAAACTTATACATACAACATTATAAGAATAACATACAGTTAGGTAATATTCACCATAATCATCATTGCTTCTTTTTTCAGACGGTAGTTTTATTCTTCATTAAAAAGTTACTAAACTCACAATTAATTAACTTTCAACAATTCTCAACTCTGCTGCTTAGAGTTAAAACTCACATTGGTATTAGAATCTGATGCATAAATATAATAAGGCCAATTTTCCACTAATTCAACTTAAAACACAACCATTGAAGTCATGAAAAGAATATCTTTACCTGCGATATGGTTAGACCTTGGACTTTCACATAGTGGTTCAAAAGTCTTTGCCCTGTGTCTTTAGCCATAGCAAACAGCTCTGTGGTTGTAGTCAGGGGCGTTATATCCTCCACCATAAACTGCTCCTCTGCTAAAGACAACTGAAAAAAGAATAAACATTATGAGATTAAGTGATGAAAATGTGCGATGAAGCTTCAGAAAATAATGAAAGAAATAGGTTTGTTATCATTTGTCCTGGTAAAATAAAACAGTGTAAACACTATAAAGTGTAAAAAAAATATTGCATCATTTACCTTTATATTATCGTAGGCATCTTATAAGCTATATTTTCTTAAAAAACAATAACAACAAAAGAACAGTAAAACAACCAAATCAACGTGTTCAATATTTCAAATACTACACCAAAATACCATTGTGGTTTTTATACATATTGAAAACCACAGCTGATAATATGTGTGACATATTCAGCATTTCATGAATGAAACTATTTGAATACTAGAAACAGACATGCCTGTAAAAAAATCAGATTTATTCAGTAATACCGTATAAATCACAAAATCCACCCCAAAATTTGTTTTTGAACTTACTGAAAAAAAAAGCAAATTATGACCAGATTTATGTTACATTTTTTTTTCTTACTCAAAGTTGATCATGCTTTTTTTCTTCCAAAATTAAAGTCCAGTGTTTCTATTTCAACATTCAAAAAACAAAAATAAGGAAGTTAAATCATACAAATTGAAAAACTTGTTGCTCCAATTTTTAAATGCTTACTAAATAAGAAATAGAAGCATTTTCCAGATCAATGCAAAATCTTGACAGGATCATTAATAAAGCTGGCGGGCTTGTTGTTTTATCTCCAGGAACCTCGCAAAAATCCTAACATAGGAAGGAATGAAAAAGAGAAAAAATTATGCAAGGCTTATTTTAGAACAAGTTAGAAAACATCTGAAAAGATTATTAGTATATTTTTAAGAAAAATGTTTCTATGACTTTTACCATACAATAATTGAGGCTTAAAAATATTGTGTATCAAAGTCACTCACTCCTGAAGGGTTCAATTTTCCCAAAACTAAGCTCTGTGATGGCAACATTTTCACATTCTTTCTAACATTCATTACCTTAATTGCAGCTTTATCATGTTCAGAATTTTTAGCAAGACCTCATAAACACTGTCACTATTACATCTACTAACGAGATATACCACTATCATTACCAACAATATTAAAATCTTTCAAATCTGCATTCAAAACAACACCGGAAGAATGTGGATCTCTTCTTTTTGCGTATAGGAATAGTTTCGATTTATTAGTAGGTGTAAGAAGGTTTAGTCAGCCATTATATAAATACTCTTTTACGGCCGATCATATCTGCTGATAATAAATGCTTGCACTAGTCTAATGGTGGTATTTAGGTCCATAAAGTTAGACAACAGTAGTGTCACCCTGGCTGTCAACTAAGCTGTCAGTGCTCTACCACAGATAAGCAGAGTTTGTTTGGTCACGGAACAGAGACTCTCAAGGGGATTTATGACTTTTATGGACAAAGATGTATATTAAACACACAGAAACTTCCATAGGTAATGTAGTGTTAACTTAATAAAATTCTTACATTGCAATTAATGCAGATGTGTTTTATAAATGCCACGACCAGCCCTTCACGAACATCCTGGCTGCAAAAAGGCCCCCTGAAGTAAGGCTTCATGGCAAATGTAATATCTGGAGCTATAAATGCCTGAAACATCAATGGAAAAATGAAACAGTTAAAAAATATAAACCAAAAAAATCGAAATAAATGTAAAATCTGTAAACAACAAATAAAGTGGAAAAAAGATCATAAAAACTAAATCATTAGACTGAAATGAATGTACAAGTAGCTCATAAAGTATCATTGTAAGCCTTAAGGCTACCAAGCTATCATTAAACCTGCCACGACATAAATGATTACAAAAAATCCAGCTTCAATAAGCATTTTTAATTACATAAAACTAATATTGATTATATGGCACTAAAAACAAAGAGCTTCAAATTAATAATATTATTTAAATTATGTTAGAATAGCTGTGAGATAATTGTTCAAAAACAAGTTGTGAAAAAATCTTTTAAGGCAAATTTTTCCAAGCCAAAAATTGGCCACCTCAATCATTAAGATTTTCTGAGATTAATTTATTATTATTTTTACTAATGTATTATTATTATTATTATTATTATTATTATTATTATTATTATTATTATTATTATTATTATTATTATTATTATTATTATTATTATTATTATTATTATTATTATTGTCCCCTTTTTGTTTGCTGTTTTGTTAATCCAAGAAAAGAACACAATCTACCCACAAATTAGAAAAAACAACAACAGACATTCTAGTAAAGCTCAACGTTAGATCTATTGAAACAAATTAAAAAATGCTGCAATTACCTGCAAATTTCCCAGAACAGATTTAATTTGCTCCACCACAGATGATTGCATGTTAGCTAAGAGCTCAGACAACCTGGCAGTGTTGTCTTGCTTTCCAACCAGGCGTGGCGCCGCTAGGTTCTGACGGATATCTGTCAGACAGTCTACAGGAATAGATGTAATAAGAACCTTCTACAGCAGTTTTGACAAGAGATAAAAAAAAGGGTGCTGCTAGATTCTAGAAAATATTTGTCATACGAAGGAACTAAAATTCTTGGAAGAAATGAATATTTGTTCAATGAAAAGAAACAAAAAAAACTTTTTAGTCACCAGCTAAATGCAGGATTCCTTTATGTCAAAGGTTTAAAAACAAGTTTAAAGGATAAAATACTAAATGATAACAATCATATTACCAGAAAAGTGTTGTTTCAAAGACTGCAAGTAGTGTGATACTCTATCTCTGGCACCACGGGAGACAATCTCAGTGCCCGCTCTGGCAAAAAAAATAAATAAAAAGACATAATAAAAGATTTTTGGAACAAAATCTACAATATTTTAAAAGAATTTTTCATATTAACTCATACAGTGCCAATCGACAAAAGGTCTACATCCTCAATTTAGGTTTTCATGGTTGGACCAATCAACGATACATGGATGCAAGTGAGTAGGGGTGGTGAATCTGGATATTGTCTTTCTCAAAATTCATCTATCCCGGAAAATCTACACAGCCTTTGCTAGTGATATATAAGCAACTTCCCGATCATAAATAGCCATGAAATGCCATTTATCAAAATTTTTTTCAACTCCTTAAAATCTCTAAAATATTCTCTGGCTTATACAAAAGGGGAGCCCCATCAGCGAAGATATAAATTGGAAAAAAAAAACGTCAATAGTATTTGGCTATTCCATTTAAGGAAAAAGAAAACAACTGAATAGACTGAAACCAATATGTTGAAGTATTACAAAAAAAAATTCATTAAAAAAAAAGGTAAAAATTTACTTCACAAACCTTGAAAAGTCAGTGTCTGGTAGCAATTTGTTCATGGCTTGCAAACGCCTATGGAAGCGGTCTAGAGCTCGGACAAGGATTGTGTTGTCCCCTGTTTCTTTCTGTAATTCAATAGCAAATTGATAAGCCTCCAAGTAAAACATACAAACACAGGAAATTAATGAATATTTAAAAACTATTAGGGTATGTAATACAAATATTTTATTTTTGTTTTAAGAAGTTAATCTAGTTGTATCAAAAGAATTTTTCACAAATAGTCAATATAAACAGTACCAACGAAAAAAAATTGGGATATCCAAAATGTTACAGCATAAGTCACAACGCATTGCAAGTAATTCAAATTCAATAAAAATCTCTAGATCTTTCAAAGACAGATGTCATGAAAAAAAAACCCACAACCAGTCAGTTTATTGTCATCTTGATTGTATAGAGAGAAAGAACAATTTGATTGTCTATCAGTATTCTTAACAGTTTCTCTTATGGTTATATCTTTATTTCTTATGAAATTTTACTACTGCTGTTTAAAATTCAGTGTTGGGTGTTGATTTATGTTTAAAGTCTTCCCATTTGCTGCTCCAAACAAAGAAATCGTTCAGTTTGTAACAATGTTTTCATGGTAAACTGACAGATTAAGATAATGGGTCATACAACACAAAAAAGGACTGCTAGTTGAAGTCATAGGCTATACAATGCCTCATAAAATTCAATGCAACAGCCTAAAAACTTTATAATCAATTTTTAACTATCATGCACTAATTCCTCTTGTTGGAAGAGAAGCAAATTATACTGAAATAAACAACGAAAAAAACCAACAACAGCATATGAATAAGTCTTCAAACTTTAAATTTTGATTGTCTCAAAATGCTAATACTGATAGATTCTTCTCAATTTGCACCCATAAAATTTAATTACATGTCATCAATATTATAACCAACCTCAAGTTGGACTCTTTGTCTCACGGAGTTAAAGTACTGCTCCATCAGTTCATTTACAAACAGAACAAGCTTCCTTAAGGCTATGGTATCTAGAGATTCACTGAAATAGAAAAAACATGAGGAATTACAAAAGAGAAATATAAAGAGACAAAACACAACCTGTGAAATATCAATTTGCTATTTTACTATAAACAGGCAGTGTAAGTGCTGTTGCTTAGCATTCTACATCAGCGCTAAATGGGCTAAATTGTGGACGCACCCTAACACTAACTTCTGATATGTTTACGTGCTGCCAGACAGTGTGGGGATACCATGACTCTGTCTTAGTCGGAAGCATTAAACAAGGCTCGAACCACAGACCTCCTGCGTTGAAAGCCGATGTTCTACCCCAGAGCTACTGTGTTCCCCTATAAACAGGTACAATGTTGAAAACTGTGATAATACAAGTGTATAAAGGAATGAGACGATATATCTTGATAGTACAAGTGTATAAAGGAATGAGATGATATATCATGATGCATTACATATTTGGGAAGAAAAGTTACAAAAATAGTAATTTACTTATTAAAAAATATAACAAAACCTTAGCATAAAAGGCCAATGACAATCTTGAGTCAGCTTTTACATACACTTACTCTGTCACTGTTCTGTTCATAAACATGTCATTGTATGAAGCAATGACCAAACACATGTTGCTCAAAAAGCCATTGCAGCCCAAGTCAACAAATTCCAAGACATCCTGAAAATTGTTATTTACATGGATTTGTTTTAGGGGTGGAAATATGTACTTAAAAATGGAATAGATTAAGAAAAATACATACAAATATCAGGGAATGAGACGCAATACATATTGGACAAGCAAAAAAAGTTTATCTTCTCTTCCTGTTTTTACAACAACAACAAAAAAAATAATTAAAAAATCATTTGTTATAAAAAATGTTAAAAACTATGCCTTACTTTCATATTTATTCATTACCAGACGCCATATTAATATCTTACAGTTAGTTTTATTTTATTCAGGGTAAAAAAAATAAATAAAAAAGTAAATACCCTTTAAATTTTAAATAACATTTATCTCAGCCCTAGCTTATCTTTCATTAAATGTCTCAATAAAATGTATGTTTAAAGCACCATATTGATGTTTATCACACATTTAACTAGACTTCAAGTTTTCGACTCACCATTCCTGTGTTCATGTAGGCATGGGACGGCCTTTGCTCATGGCCTGGGGTTGGTTCACCAGAGTAAAGTTTTATCTGGGTCTGCATTTCCTCCAAATCTTCATCCAATTTCTGCTTTGCACTATTAAAAAAAAATTAAAAAGAAACTATAAAATACAGAACAGAAACCTTAGATCAAGCTGTATGTTAACTCTCCACTTAAACTCAGACTAAATAAATCCCACCTGTCTTTGATATTAAATCAAACAAAATTTACAAAATTAAATTAGTCCTACTAAAAAAAAATGTTTGAATACACTGCTAAGCAATTGTCCCATTATAAATGTTACGTGTTGAATTTCTAGCTGATCTAAACACTTAATGTTAGGCTAGAGTTCTAGATTAATCACGTTAACTATTATAGTGCCACAGGTCTTTCAATCCAACTTGATTTAAGAAATCACAAGCCAGCCAATAACAACCTACTAAGCTTTAATAATTCTGAGAAGTTAACAATAATACGGTGTCAGCCCGTACAGGCTGATAATCAAAGCAACCTTTGGTAAAAACAGCACTATGAAGCTCCTTCTCACAGTTCAGGACTCAATTTGTCGTCTCTCTCAAACCTCAAATAAAACAGCTTATATACAATAATGAATATGTATGTTTCACAAATCTATACAAACACCATGCACAAATACCAACCTTAACTCAAAGGATATAAACAAACCATTTAAGGACTTAACAATTGTTAAGTAACGTCATCACAAAGAATTCCCCATGAAAAAATTAAATTATTCCATTAAAGGATATACACTAAACTTACTACCAAAACAACCTGAAGTCATATTTCCAACCATTCAGATTGGGGTCTACCAGATAATAATAGATAGACAACGAAGTATAGTTAATACAGTGTTTTGCTTCTTCAATATTATTCTCTCATTAAGATGCTCTAGTTTCTCAAAGGCATCCATCCCCTCTTGTCTAAAGATACAGTTAAATGAAATCATATTTCCAACCATTCGGAGATAGTAATGCATGCATGACATAACTCAATATAATTTTAAGACCCATAAGTTTTCAAGTCATGAAAAATCATCATCCTGCTGCCATAGCAGACTCTCTAGAATAAAAAGAAGACTGATATGTACAAAACAAATCAACGTAGAGACGTGTAACGACTTACTGTGACAAAAACTCATCACACAGAGACTCAGCAGGTTCACCTAGCTGTGTTAATAGATCTACACACTCTGTGAGCTGTTTTGCTGTGGACTGAAAGAAATACAAAATTATACATGCGAAAAAAAAAAAAGAAAAAAAAATTAAATGATTAGTTTATCCGAGATTCAGAAAGGAAAAACAACATGGAACACTCAGAATGTGCAACAGCAATACAAAGCAAAAGATAACAGAAAACCTTCTAACTAATATTGAGTTTCTCTATTTGCAGAGCAAGATCAACTAATTTAAAACCTCTATACAAAGAGCAACATAAATACATAAGTCTGTTATGAATATACCATCATAGAGTTTAAACACACAACCAAATCAAAAGAAAACTATGAGGTTTTCAGCAACCGCAATCTCCTAAATTTTATCAAGAAAAGGAACTTCTTTAAAAAGATTTGAAATAAAGTTTATCTTGTTGTCCTACAATTTTACCTCTTTTTGTCTGAACCTTTCCATGAGTTTCATGCGGAGCTGTTTAATGATGGATTCACAATCCGCATGAATTCCCTGGAAACTGGGCATATGATCGTACTGATGCAAAACCCTCTGGGCCTTGGTGTAATATCTGCATTTGAGAATGAATGGTGACTAAAGGTAAAAAGTAAATTCGTATAACAGAAATAGCATGAATTATTAAATTGATATTGGAGGATTTTGAGAGAATGCAGATAATTACTTCAATATGCAATGGGAGTGATTTAAACTCATTTAGAAATTACAGTTTACAGTAAAAGTAAGTTGCTACTGATTCTTTATAAAAACATAAAAATACGCATGGTTGCCTCACAATATCTGCCAAATCATTTTAAAACTTTAATGATAGGGAAAGATAATACAAAAGAGGGATAAACTGACTGTTCTAAATTATCTTTTCTTATTGATTCATGATAGTACTGAAAAACATAGAATATCACTTTTAAGATTGGCTTTACCTTACAGCTTGCACATAGGCCTCCATTTCTATGCATTTATTGAGACGGGCTGGTAGTTCAAAAAGAAACTGTAGTTTTTTCAGTAACGAATGAACACCTGCTAGTTTAGTTATTTGTTGGCGCCTGTCTTGCAGAGTTCCACTGATGCTGGCTGAAAAATCTGTTATAGCTGACATGTTACTTGCTAAGTGATCCATTTCATCTTCCATCTTGCGAAAGTCATTTTTCATCTAACGAAAATAAAATAAATAGGTATAGTGTTACTTAGTTACTTATGCTTAAATCTTAAACGCCTGATACAATTTGATCAAACTGTTATTGCTATTTAATTTATATTGCATAAGGGAAATTTCACTAACAGAACAACTTAATTTTTACAGAAAATGAAATCCTGCTTCTCTCATTAGATTTTACCTTGGCCCTGGCACATGTGTATTATTGGGATCGCTATAATCAATACAGAGTACCAGTCAAAAGCATCTTCATAACTTAAGTGTACTACAATCACATAAAATTGTGAAATGACTACTCAGTTTCATGACACGCCATGAAAAAAAAAAACCCCGTCTTGTCCATGTTACAACATTTATCACTGAGAAGCAAAGAAAATGCAATGCTCTAAATATCAATATTTTAATTTTCACAGAATGAAAATTTATACTTTGTTGCAAAATAAATTGTCCAAGAAACAGGCAATTCTGATTTGATATGTGCAATTTAAAGATAAATGCATTAGGTTTTATTCCTTGAACGATGAAATCAGACTAAGAGGATTTAAAAAAAAATTAGTGTTATATACAAAAAGATAGACAAAAGAATTTATATATAATGTTTGATGTGAAATTAAGTAACAAAATAAGATGTATTGATAGAACTGTAAAATATTCAAAAACACTTCGATTATTTTTTTGTACTGGTTAATCCTCAGAGACAACTTATGTTACCAACACGGCTCCCCCTCCCCCAAAGAGAAAAAACAACAACAAAAAACAAACAACCCATAAGACAACAACAAGAATAAAATGATCAGACCAAATTTCAAAAACCAACCTTTCTGATGGTGTCAGTTGCACTAATGAACTTATTATAATTTTCATAAACTAATGTCTGCATGTCACTGTCAAGACCTCTTATATCTTTAACCATTTTCTGTTCCTCATCCATCAATTCTGTGAGAGAGCGCTCCTGAAAAAAAAAAATATATATAAAGAAAAGTAATGCCTATGCTAAAACTTAAATTGAATCATACACATCTTCTTTAAATTCATATAAAAAATATAACCTCTTACCTTTTGTGTCTCCTACAACTAAAAGACAACCATGAAGTTACATTGGAAGAGCTTGCATTCACTTTTTATTCCATCAACAAAAGGAAGACATTAAGAAACCATTATAAAGAATACATTCTTCTTTCAATATTTAAACCAACTATATCATCCTGCAATAATTATCCCTACACTTTATAATTTTTGAAAAGATTAAAATAGTTTTTTCCACATATCATAAAATGATGGAACTTATAATTCATTGATGTCCATTTAAACCAATCTGTAAAGATTTAAACTCTCATATAAAAAATAAAACTAATATTAAAACAAAAGAAAAAGAATCAACCCTAAAAGCAATTCAAAGCTCTAACCTGAATCAACTTGGATAGATAGGTTTGTGGCTGAAAATTTGCTCCATCTAAATTGCAAGGGTCTGTGGAGTTGATCATAGCATGTTGAACAGATCCCTCAGCCTCTATCTCACCATTCTCCAAGCCATAGTACATCTTCAAATCACGCCTTCGCTGTCTCTCTTCCATGCCTCCGTTTTCTGTAAATATTGCAAAAAGATAAAGTTCTTTGAATACATGCAATGAAATTCACTATTTTGAACCAGTAGTGCTTGTAGTAAAAGTAAAAATGGTCGCAGTGGACAGGGCTCTCTGCCTCAATCTATTCTGTTAAGGAGCTAGTGCTTAGCATGGTGCTAAGAGAACTTTTAAAAGGCAGTTCGGAACCATTGATCCAAAATTAGCCTTTGATTAGTAACTGTCTAGGAAACCAACTGGCTTGAGACAATTTCCCACATCAATGGCTCTTTCCTAATTTAAATCTTTCAATCATATCCTTGAAGGACTCTGTGCTAGATGCTGCTTAAATCATGTAGCTTTTGCATTCTCATTTACAATAAATGGCAGTGTTAAATATAGCTATGCAAACAATGATGTCTTTAACTAGCTTAAAAGGACAGTGACTGATTGAGGCATTACAACACGATTCAAAAATAGAAAATTGAGCACAGGTTTTCAAAACCTGCATGGCTAAATACATCTACATAGAGAAATTAACTGAAGATCATCTCCAATTTTTCTGGCGTCTCACTGGATCAGACATTTGGTAGAATGAGATTCAAGCTTTCCAGTCATTCCCCATCTCGCAACAACGTTGACTGCAATTAGTTATAATAATATAACTGTCTGCATCAAGATCTACTATGGATGTACACCTAGATTCCAGATTAATTCATCACTAAAATCAGGGCTTGACAGTCATCTAATGGATTCCCTCAGCCAGGTTTCAGTTTTGAATTTGCTATTTAATATATGCACTATATTTTGTGTTTTTGTCCAAATTTTGATATGTGTGTGTGTGTGGATATGCACTATACATATGTTTTAGATCTTCAAATTCTTTGGTCGGACGGTCAAATAAGCTAAGCTTTAGAACTCCGAATTTAACATTGATTTCCTTGGTCGACTAAAGAACGATAGAAGCAAACATATCTAGTCACCATTTCGTAATGGACTGACGGATTCACCAGGTAAGTCACATTTACTACTTAAAAAAGAAGCTAAATGTAGAAAGACCATTTAATTTTTTCGCCGACTGCACAGTCCGATAAAGAAGGCCGTTTTTTTTATTATAAATCTGTGCAGCCGTGTGGTTAAGTAAATAAAAAAAAAATTCACTTTCTTTAAGATTGATTACCTTTACTCTTAAAGTTTAAATAAATTAAATTAATTACCTTGCCCTCTATATCGAATAAGAAGCACAAACAGCCCTTCGGAAGTGTACAAAGAGCATTCATTTTCTTTCCGAAAAAATATATATGCTTGTGTAGTGCAATATGGCTGCGAGTTTCGGGAAACTGAAGTATTGTAATTTCATGGAACAGGAATAGGGTAGGTATTTTTCTCATGCGTGTCAAACTTTTCAGTAGGCCTAGATCTAGATCTAGATCTAGATGGATAAGGGAATCAATCATGCCTGTTCGCTTGTTGTCAACCTGCCCACCCACTTGATCGCTCACAGGCTAGGGACTACAAAACTCAAGGAGTGCCTAATCTAGATCTAGATCAAGACTAGATATCTAAATCTAGATCTAGAGATCGAGATCCAAGCCTTATGGTGAGGGCACAATTTTTTTTTTTTACAAGCTTGATGAAGATCTCGGTCTAAATCGTCTCTAGATCTACGGATGCTTTTAAGTCATGGTTTAAGGGATTTAAAATTAATGTAAAATCAACTCTGTTTAAACAAAAAGCAACTTACCATTATATTTAGAAGCCATTGTTATGATGTTATGATTCCGTTACAACATTGTATTTTCTAGTTTGTTGTTTGTTCTTCTGTCATCGACAGAAAACGAAACCGGAAGTGACTACGGGGCGGTTTCTGTAAGGGACCAGGGGCTCAGGCGCATGCCATATCTAATGATCTAGTAAGTGATAAAAAAAAAAAATCTATGAAGGAGCTCTACACTGTACTTTGAATAATTCAAAACGGTGCACATGTAGCCTAATAACAAAACTAAAAAGTCGGTAGATAGGCTAGAGGACAAAACTTCTGACACTGAATTACAACGACACGTTGTGATAACAAAATTGAGGAAGGCTCAGAACGCTAGAACTGATCAACAACATTACTGTGTCAAAACTGTCAGTAGAAAATTCTTTTGTCGGAGGAAGTCATGCTCTCTCCTGGGTTAACAAGGCTGTTCCAATCATTAAAAAAACAAAAACACCAAAAAAACAAAAAAATAAAAAACAAACAAACAAACAAACAAACAAACAAACAAACAAACACAAACAAACAAAAAAATGGTGGTTCCAATACGGCAATGGAACCTTAGACCTTAGAGCGGGATACGCAAGACTTGGTCGATCACATTTTACTGACGATAAACCACACATTTAAGGCAAAAGAATGGTCTCAATTAGGAATCGAGCAAGAGGCATCTGGAACGAACCCGCTTTGCTTGGAGAGAGGGACAAAGAGAGAGAGAGAGAGAGAGAGAGAGAGAGAGAGAGAGAGAGAGAGAGAGAGAGAGAGAGAGAGAGAGAGG
>RQTK01000046.1:563347-582193 GCA_003991915.1 Elysia chlorotica | reverse complement strand
CTTTACAAAATAGAAACACAAAGGGTTGCCCTGCCCGCTAACAAATTGTTGACTTTTTGACAGAATGCCTCTCACGTTACATAACATTTTATTGGCATTTAATCCGATAGATTCTTAACTAAGAGCCGTACTGTCTTGGTCGTGGAGCCACCCGGCTCAAGCCTGTCTGAATATAAACAGGGTTCGGCAGAACGTTGTTTAGAAGCGCGCATCGTATCACACAGATCTATGTTAGTGGTTGTTTTTTTTAGTTTATTCGTAACGCCAGGCGGCAGCACATAGACTTTTCTTTTCTCCATACAGGCCCCAATTTCACCCATAGGGAAACTATACCCCTGCAAAAAAGATCTTGGTCTTCACTGGAACTGAACGCAGGAATGGGAAAACCCAATCATGTATGTTTAAATGTAAAATCCCTAATTAAAGATGAAAAAAGACCTTACGCAAGTTAAAAAAAAAGTTTCCCATGGCATTGACAATTGGAGAGACATCGTCAACACAGCAGCATCATGATAAAGTACAACTTCTTTACGCTGCAGGAGGCGAGGCATGAGACAACATAATAATCACACTGTTGACAGAAATATCAATTTTAGGAATCACGAGTGTCATGATTGATGGGTAAAAAGGTAACTGCTGCGAATTGCCTGAGAACATAACAAAAATCTCCAATTTGATCCTCCAAGAAAAAGGAAAGGACAAATAATACAGTTATAAGAGTAAACTACCAAGGCAGTGAGATTACAAGTCGTCAGACAACACATCGGGTATAAAAAGGACCGATTCATCCGTTAATATCTCTAAATTGAGAAAATATATGGTGCAGTGTAAAAGTTTCATTACAATTTAGACATTAAGGAAAAATAAACGATCCATAACCAACTCAAAACAGGCGTGGAAAAAAACTTGCTTATTTTTTATACTAAAGATTATTTTATTTTTATTATTCTTATTCAATTTATAATGGAAAAAATCAATTAAGATAGTATATTGTTTTTTTTAAGTTCCTGCATTAGGAGGCTGAAATGAGGTGGACTAAAAGATAATGAAGACACAAAGAACAATCAAAAGCGTATTTCCCAAAGCGGACTGTTAAAAGACTTTAAAACAACCGAAAGAAAAAAAAAAGAAAAGAAGGCGAAAGTGTCTAGAAAATGGGTACAACAAGAAACTAAAAATGTTATTTCTGAGTGCCAAAGCAATTAGCTAGCACGCGAAACGACCATAAACGCGCATAATGCAGAGTTTCCGTGATTTTTGCAATGGTTTATGGGAATGATCTTCGAGGCTTTACTCGTGCAACTTTTACACATTCAATATAACAAGAAAAGATATTGTGTGAACCGTGGAATTTTTAAATAATTATTCCTTCCCATGTAAGCATAATAAAGTTTGTGAATCCTCTATCATGATGGACATGAGCAAACCCAGACTTTGAGTAACGGAACATCAACATTCCTGTTAATATATTTCCTCTTCACATCTAAGTAGTAGGGTGGTGAAAAGTCTACCCATTTGTATAATATTCTTTATCATTGCAAACCAACACATTTAAATATTTCTCTTTCAAGACTTGCGACTTGCGACTAAAGAAATCCCACACTAAGAAAAGAAATTCATACAGGAATGACAAAAACATTTTTTGTTTTAGCTATACATCAAAACAAAACTGAGACATCTCTAGTATGAGACTGGACTGAAGATAACCGTATTCTGTACAGGTCAAAGCGGTCGACTAGAACAAGAAAGAAGAAAAGAAGAAACTCAACTTTCTAGAAAAGCTAATGTTTCTAAGGAAACGTTTGTACCCAAGACCAGAAGATTTATTACCGTAGCAGGCGTACAATCATAGTGTGGTGGGAGAAAAAACAACTTTACAATTGCCACGTATTATAAATCTGCCCGATTCCTGTTCCTCAAAATTTGTAGCAAAGAATATCTTTTACTACTTAATGTTATGACTGATGGACTTGTTTCTTGTGTGCATTCCTCGTAAATAAAATATAAAAAGATATAACCTTGAATAAAAAAAAATGATTAAAAAATTAAAGCGCGTATAAAAGGGTAAAAAAAGAACAGGGAAGAATGCGTGTTGTCACAACTCTAAAATTCCCATGTATAATAAATCTACCGAATATCTTTTATTGCTCAATATTATGATTGATGGGATTGTTTATTTTGCATTCTTCGTAAACATAATATAAAAAAGATGTAACCTTGAATGCAAAAACAAACAAACTAGCATAAACAAACAAAACACAACAACTTATAAACAAAATATTTAAGGGGCTTATAAAAGGAAAAAACACAACAACAAAAACAACAACAACAACAACAAAACATTTAAGAATCCTTATTCCTTTTCCCATTCTCACTATAAGCTCCACTGCTTCTAACAGGATTTTCCCCACGAAAAGATTAAGTCTTAAGAAAAATATGATTTTTTTATTTAAAAAAATCAATATAGCTTTAACTATGGCAGCTAGATATATGGATCGGTTGAAGCGTTGATATTTACCGAGGTGAGATGTTTTTTTGTGATTTTTTCATCGTGTAATATTTTGAATCTCCCACAGGATAGAAATAGTGGTCTTTCATATATTTGCTTCTCGCAGGCGGTTTTTGTTAGTTAATTATTTGCTCTATCATTGATTGGGCTAGCTATATATTTTGTACTTCCGACTGAAGCTAGTAATAATCATTTTATACTTGTTGGATCAGTGACAATTTACACATAATTTTTGGTATTTACGCTTTTCTATGTGTTTCAAAAGCGTTAGAACACACTGATAACAAAACAAAAATAACAATATCTATATCTAAGAAAGTAACTGTAAATCTAGTGCAAAACGACTGCAAAAATGTCTATTGTCTCTTCAAAGTTTATTCGTCCTAGCTTCCACGTAATCCGCGATCCAGAGCTGTTGACAGCGGCCGCATCTTTCCGGCAGGTCCATGTTGTCCGGGAGATTGAGTGGCACCCTGCTTTGTTTGCCCATCAGTGCCGCGCGTCTAGGCGCAGATCAAGACGGAGCACCTTATTGCTTCCTTGATCTGGCTCTCTTTGACCTTAGCCTACTTTGGATATGGTGAAAAATAGCAGGATACGAACATACTTATATGCTTAAAATAAATCTATAAATAAGGATATAAAAATGTCATACTTGTTATACGACTTTTGGAAGGATCCTCTTTAAAGCCAGAAAAGATCAAGAAAAAAAAAGTGTTAAATTTTTCCTGGTCTGTTCCTCAAGCAATATTATATCTTAGAAAGATAACCCTCCGGCTTCATAACATCCTTCCTTTAGGGTTTTCCAAAGTCAATCCGCAATAGTGATAAAAACAATTTAACCCGTTTTAAAGGTTATACATACGCAACTTAAAAACAAGGTTCTATTTTCTAATTTTATTGCATCTTGTTTTTTTTTTACCTCTGTAAAGTTTACAAGTTTGTGGAACGCACGTAATTAGTTGTGATTTGAATATGCTTGCAAAGTTTGAACTGTTTATATTGCATTAGAATCATATACAGCGGGTTATATTTATAGGTAAGGTTGTTATGAGATTTCAATTTAAAAAAGGGCTATAAATTTTAGGCATATACATGTTTATAATAATCACTGTCTTGATTATTGTGGAGAAAACTTAAACAATGAACAATCCTAACAAAAACCAAACACAGATAATAACAGCACTATTTAAATGGTATTTTCAAAGGAAGGATGTTAACCTTTACATAAGCAGGAAGCGCTTCCGTAGTGAATCTCTCTGGGTAGGAAAACAGATCTGAGCCACTCCATCCTCTTCACGCCACGCTTGTCACGTCCGGGCAATCTGGTTTTGTCAGGCCCTGAGTAGCTGCCTCGCTGGCTGGACATGGCTGCCTCTGTAGTGCTGGGTATTTTAGGTAAGTCGCCTTTGGTTTGGCTAAGGGAATTTAAAAACGCTTGAGATGCTGTAAAGTTTGCTGCTGCAGAAATAGGACTGAAACCGCTCGAAGGCGTTCTTTTTTAATTGGCGAGGAAAAAAAAACTGATGGTCATTTTCTGCAGATATGCTTGTATGGTTAATCATCCCCAACATGATCATGATCCTCCTCCTCCTCCTCCTCCTCCTCCTCCTCATCATCATCATCATCATCATCACCATCGTCATCATATTCGTCATCACATCCTTCCCCCTCCTATTCCTCACCATCGTCACCATTACCACCACCATAGTTCCTATCATTATAATCACCACCTGAATAATGATAGTTGGCTTGCAGAAAGTATGGTTGGGGGAGGAGGATCAACAAGGCTCTACTGAAACAAGAAAAATAGGTACGTTAAAACAGTTATACAGCTGTTGCTTTACTTTAGGAAAAGAAATTGGTGAGCATATTAATTTCCATAGAAAAAGAAACAAATGTATTACATCATTGTAATATCGTTCACCTCATTTGGGAGATACGTTATTATTAATGACATTTTCTATTATGCTATAAATACTGATAGTAATTTTACGGCGCTAGACTTTGTCGGTAATAGTAAAAATAGAGCTTTTCATTTTGACATTCAATGTTGTCTGATGATCGCCCCAAAAATTTAGGTTAGACTTTTCATGCTGAAAGTGAACGTTTTAAAAAGGACATATAACAACAAATATAAAAAATAGAAGAAAAAACATCACGCGCACACAAGATCGGCAAAGAGTAAAACAATTTTTAATTAATAAAAACGAAAACTTATTAAAGGATAAAAACCCATCGCACTACTTTCAATGAAATTAATATTTCAAAGCAAATACATGATAAAATAAGAATTATACGTTTAAATCTGTCTTCTATTTTTTTCTCTCATATTTTAAATATCTATAGCTCTCATTTTGTCTCTTTTTCACTCTCTCTCGCTTTCTCTCTCTTTATTTCCAGCATCAATCAGTTTCCTACAGTAGGGCACTGTCAAATGAAGGCCAACCGTTGACTTTCCCACAACCAGAAAACTACTGCATAGGATAACGCAGGCTTCCTACCCAATTTATGTATAGTTTCAATATTAAAGTAATGTTAAATAAAATCGTCGATAATTCTTTATTTGAATTCCTATAATATACCTTCGACCTCGTTTGTCAGCTTGAAATTATCGTGGAGGCAGATTCTCTGCCTTATGTCTAATTTCTAGTATATACAAAAATTCTCCACTCTTGCTAAAACGTTATCGAAACACGGCCGCTGTATTGTGTGGGTGAGAAACTCTGTAGCTGACTTTGTTGCAGAGGTTAAAAAATGGATAATGTCCTGACATTGAAGTTTAACCTACTTAACGACTACACTCGAGATATTATTTTTATGTAAGCTTACATTCCCACATACCAGACATCTTATTATGCAATCTTGACAATGAAATATGGAGTTTAAATCTTAGAAAACTACTTGTTTCAAAATGGTTTGACAAAAAGTGGCTTGCTAGAAAAAATGAGTCAGGAAATATCGTAGAACACTAAACCATCTCGATAAACTCAACTACGTAACACTCAGAGTTCATTAAGACCCATTTGAAGAAGAAAATATATAATGAACCCGTCAAAAAATGTTACCTCTTTATTTAAAAACTGTGAAAACTCATCCAACTTTTGGCGAGACGTAAAGTCAATACTGCCTAGGAAAGTTACTTAAAATAATAGTAAAATTGATCAGTGGTATACTTTCTTTATATGTATTTTCACCAATCTGCTTTCATCCAGAAATAGGATCGTATATCTATTTAACAAAGACATAGAGGATGCTAAAGTTATAATGGCCATAGACTGGGTTAAAGCTGGAAATTCTTCGGCACCTGACCAAATCCTCAACGAAATGTAGAAATGCGGCAAAAGTCACACTAATAAGGGTTCAAAACATTTTTGACAGTGGCAATTTCCCCACCAAGAAGATGAAGACCATTATTGTGCCTATACACAGAAAGGTGATACAAAGACATGCACAAACTAAAGAAATATTTTATTAACCTCTTATTTCTAAACTATACACTCATCCTTAATGAAAGACTCACTTGTTTAGTCTCAAGGTTAAACATTATTCCAGAAGAGCAAGCAACTTCTAGAAAAGGCTACTCTACCATCGATCATATATTTACACTCTATGTCATGATAGTGAAACAGTTTGCAAAAGACAGAAAATTGTATTTTGCATTCATTGATTACTGTAAATTTTCGACTCAATTAACACGTCAAGCACGCCTAAACACTTTAAATCGAAACAGGGTCTCCGGCCAACTACTGAAAGCCGTAAAAGGAATATGCAATCAAGCTGCAAAAGATAACTTCGAAATATAAGGATGTTTTGAGTGCCCTGTTGACAAGGATGTATCCTTAGTCCACTACTATTCTGCATATTTATCACAGAAATGTCACTCAATATAAATAGAAAATGCAAGTATGATATCAAGCTTCTACCAAATGAACAGATCATGCATCATCTTTATTCGCCGATGACGCAATGGTTGTTTCTGACACCGTTCTGACCAGCCTATTCTCTCCTATGCCAGTGAGCTATGGGATAACTCGTGAGTACATAGATATAGAGCAAGTCCACACTGCCACCATCACACGTATTTAAACGTATCAATTCATTGCTCAAATACTGCTCAATTACAGCTAGGTTTTTGGTTAAGCTGCTAAAAATGCCAGACTCTAGGGTCCCCAAACAAGCCTACCAGCCCTTGAACATTGAATAAAAAGAAAGTCAAATCTTGTGCATCTGATATAAAACAGAATTATGTTATAATCAAATGGATTTGGCCTTGTCTGGATGTAAGAATGTGTTGCAAAGAAACTTCTTTCTGCTATGTTAAAAAAAATAGAGTGTGCGACGTGTTTAAGCAAACTTGGTATGCCAAGTTATTCAATAATCAAAGTACGGCACTATTTTCTTCATATAAATCCTGGATCTGTATAGAAACATATCCTGATGAAAAACGGGTAACTTAAAAACTGGTTTAACAAGAGATGAATTCGCAAAAATTCAGATATTCTAAAGACACTTCACGTCAAAAGTGCCCAGTATGTAGCTTAGAAAAAGAAGATGAATACCGCGTGTTAATGTTTTGTAACGCATACGAGGATAATCGAACAATGCTCATCCCTCTCAAATACATTTCAATTAACAATAGCTTTAGATTCAGTGTGCTAATGTCAAACAGTTACCTTTGTTCAAATGTTGCCATCTATTTTCAGTTCGTGTTGAAACTAAGAAAATCATTGATATAACATGCCGTCCTTTGTGAGATATAATTTTGTTTCCCATTTCGATATTATCCTGATAAAAAATGTTATTTTGGATGAATTACATTTCCCCTGATCTGTGTATGTATTTTTCAAATATTTAGATCGAAATACCAGTTTGCGCCCGGCTACAAGCTACAAGTACTAATTATCAAAATTGAAACATTGTTTATCGCTAAAAATAAATAAGTATCAAAAGCTTCAGAAATTGGATGAAAGGACTAAGAGTGCTAATAAAAAACGAAGCTACCATTCGGTTACTTTTTTCTTTCACATTGTAAAATCTTAATTCTTGACATGTTTATATAGGGTGGGAGGCCCAACGAACCAATAAACATCAATCAATCAATCTCTCTCTCTCTCTCTCTCTCTCTCTCTCTCTCTCTTTCTCTCTCTGACTATTTCATTCCTTCGAGTATGAGTTGCTTCAGTGTTCAGACTTTGTAACATAGATCAAAGGGCGAAACACATCGTGATGTCGATCGTGCCTTATTTACTGGCCGTGGAGAAAAACACAAGGCTCAATCTCGAACTGTCAGCCCGTGGGTCAGTACCAACGATTTACAATATTCAGGCATCACCTTATTACTTCCATGGATGGGCGTTCACACCTACTCGCCCTTGTTTCTCTTAGTACATATAGATGAAAAGCTCAGCGCCAAATCGGCAAATTGCTTTAGTTCTTTCTACTTCCAGGAAATTAAATAGAGATGGATAATTGTTGCTTAACTTCTACTAAAAATATTTTGAAGTTTCAAGTAATAACTATGCGAGTGCAAGATATTAGGAACAAACATTCTTCCCAGTCATCTAGTGATTACTCGTATTCTGTTGTTACCACCTTTTAATCAGTTGCAGTACATGTTTTTTGGTCCCTAAGCATTTTTCCTAAAGTATCAATAGCAACATCCACACAATATCTTCTTCAAATACAGCTCATCCTCCCCCCTTGAGTTTTGAACATTTTTTTAACCGTTGTTAGTTATTATTTTGTCGCTCTCAATGAACTTCCAGTCATTTTTTTAATACTGTTTTTAAACTGTTTTATCGTTACCTACTTAACTGTTATGCATATTCCAGGCGCTTATCTTTATTCATCCATTAATTGGAATCTATGTGGTTCACAGTCTTCAAATCACTTCTCTCCATTCCTCACACAAGAAAAGAAGAAAAATATGAAGTAAAATAAACAAATAGAAAGAAAACAGCAGCGGAAAAGCAAACAAATGATAAGAAAGTCACCACCATAACAAAGACAATTAAAAAGGTACACAACCTCCCCTCTTATTTGTTTGCTTTAGTTCTTTCTACTTCCAGGAAATTAAATAGAGATGGATAATTGTTGCTTAACCACTACTAAAATATTTTGAAGTTTCAAGTAATAACTATGCGAGTGCAAGATATTAGGAACAAACATTCTTCCCAGTCATCTAGTGATCACTCGTATTCTGTAATTACCTCCTTTTAACCAGTTGCAGTACTTTGGTCCCTAAGCATTTTTCCTAAAATATCAATAGCAACATCCACACAATATCTTCTTCAAATACAGCTCATCCTCCCCCCTTGAGTTTTGAACATTTTTTCTACAGAAATCGCACTTAACCGTTGTTAGTTATTATTTTGTCGATCACAATGAACTTCCAGTCATTTTTTTAATACGGTTTTTATACTGTTTTATCGTTATCTAGTTACTGTTATGCATATTCCTAGCGCTTATCTTTATTCATCCATTAATTGGAATCTATGTGGCTCACAGTCTTCTAATCATTTCTCTCCATTCCCCACGCAAGAAAAGAAGAAAAATAAACAAATAGAATGAAAACAGCAGCGGAAAAGCAAACAAATGATAAGAAAGTCACCACCATAACAAAGACAATTAAAAAGGCACACAACCTCCCCTCTTATTTGTTTATCATCTTTCTTACTTCTACTACTATTGCCCATCTCAGCAGCGCGTGTTTTAATTCTTCTACCACCAAGCGGAAGCCATGTCTTTCCCAGACTTCAATCTCGCACCCCCCCCCCCCTCCCCCCGATCACCTTTTTTTTTCCTTTTCGTCGTTGACAATGCCATGGCTTCCAAATTACGGTGGGACGTCGATGTAGCGTAGTCACTGAGGAAATGTTGAATGGTCGGACTCTGGATCCAGTAGCTTACAGGGCGGCACAGGTCCAAGATAGGTTTTCTCCTCACCGTTCTATAAATGAATAATGGGGCTTCGTGGAATAAGAAAGCTGTTTGGAATAAAAGAATCCTCCGGTGAAAATGTTATCCAGACAAAAAGGGCAAAGGAGTTATTGTCTTTCCGGCACGTATTGATGCTGTACTGAGTTAAACGAGCGTTAAGGATTTAGGTATTAGCGCTCCAGTGGAAGAAATATTTTTAACAATCTCGTTTAATGTGGAAGACATAACTAAGTAATAATTAAAACATGTTTCTTGGCACAATATATAAGTGCTCTAAATCGATTCAATATCGAGAAAGCTATGATCTACAGTCATGTTCTACAAAGCGACAATGCTCAGTCTTCTCTCGTTTTGTCTTACTGCTTGGGGCGGGAATGCTAAATTTCCGACAAAGCAAAAATAAACCGTGTTCTGAGAGGGGGGGGGGGGGGTCTTAAAAGTTACAGGCGAGAGTGCTGACAGCGTTTCACCACTACTTGACATGTTGAGTTTTAAGAAAATGTCGGGTATTTTAAAAGACCAAGGGCATCCTCTTGTTAGACATTTAATTGTGTCTAAACGGTCTGAGAAACTAAGACATCTGAAGGTCAGAACTGATATAATGATATTTCAAGTTATTTATGCCACATTCTATATGTCTACATGACATTAATTACATAACATTAAACTTTTGTAATCTACAGTGATGTATCTTCACTAAGCCAAACTACTCATATTTCAGTTCTCTGTGATATAATTTGTCTCTACTATGGTGTGATCATAACCAGTGTAATGTTTCATATTCTTATTTGTTATACAGTTAATACCTTATATTTTTATTTAAGCGTTCACAGTATATCTGTACACTTTTCTACAGTCTCTTTTTATGAACATTATTATGTGACCAGTGTAGTGTTAAATAATTATTCTAATATATACACCTATATGCATTATTCATACTTTTTTTAATCAAGCAATAACTATTGTGTCTGACTGCCTGTCTGTCTGTCTGTCTGTCTGTCTGTCTGTCTGTCTGTCTGTCTGTCTGTCTGTCTGTCTGTCTGTCTGTCTGTTTGTCTCTTTGAAATTCTAATCGATAAAGATCAATAAACTTCTCCGAAATCTGTGTTCCCCCCACAGCTAGATAGTAATAGGAACACACCTTTTGTCAATCAATCAAACCTTTTGCTTATCATAGTGATGCGAGCCAATGTAAAACACCGACTACTCTTATTTTGAACCCCAATATTAATCAACTTCATTATTACCTTCATAATATGAAGCTATTTTTTTTCGCTTAAGTGATAATGATTTATGTATTTAATTGTAGTATAATCATAATTATTTCTTTGAGAGGTATTTTCAACATTATTTTTCGTATGATTAAATTGATAATTCGAAGTTTTTAGTTGGACAATTTTCCTAGTTCCCCCTTACTTACCATATTTTTATTTTGTCATGAAATCGAAATTCCCAGGGCTTTAGCCTAACATTACGGCCGCAAATTACTCCTTCATTTGCGAATCCTACATGACAGCTTAATATCTCTTACCTATCACATAGTACCAAAGCTATTTTAACTAATACTGTGTATTGGGAATGGGAAGCATGTTAAATAATGTATCTGACACGCTAATAGGCTCAGGGTAAGTAAATGATGTAAAGTCCTTATCATCTATAATAATGAAAAGAAACTAAAATAGGATGTTTGTAAAGAAACACAATACACTAATGGTAATAGGAATGTTGGAAAGGCTCTAGCTCTATGATTATGCAGTGGCACCCTTACACATCGCTAATTGCAATGTGATTTTTACTTGTAATTTTGCTACAGATTGAAAAAATAATGTTAGTGATATTTATCTGTTTGCGTCAATCCTGATGACGTCAACAGTGACTAATGAAACATTTTTGTTTTCGATGGTACAAATTTGGCCTATTATAGCCATATCTATATGCATGCCGCTAGGAATGGTTTTTTCTTCTTTAACTAGTTTAATCTTTATTGGAGGAACATGTGCACTATCAATTTAACGTTGGTATGCTATGTATTTTACGCAATCACCAGAGAGCAATTTAAGGCTTAGTAGAATCAATTATTCAGCAAACAGGAAGGTTTTAATCGCTCCTTTTCAAATGCGCGTTAAAACCTAATACATTTACCAACATGATGACTCCAATTGGTTTTTGCTACGGATTAGAACCATCACATATGTTTGTTAAACCCTTTAATAGATAAAACGTGTATTAGTTTTTGGGTGATGTTGATTAGCCTCTGAACATTATATTTTAGACTGCCTTACTTTGAAACCGGCCTTTTATCTTAAGTCAAACACATGCCAGTCGGATACCAAAATCTTGTTGGCCTACAGACTACAAAATGCAGAATACAGAAATCTTTATTCATCCCTCAAGGGGGAATCGAAAATACACTCTCTTCATACAAAAAGCAAAATTAAAAAGTTAACGTTATATATAAATAATAATATCACAGCTCAAGTTACTGAAAGTATGTTTATGAAAAATCTCATGTTGTGTAAATGTTATGAATTATACATAATATAAACACAAGAAATGTATGAGTAAATGTACAAACATAGATACTATTAAATATTTATAAATATTCTAGTTAAGTCCAATTTAGAATGGATCTAAATGGGTTTCTGTGTTGTAAATAATCATATTCTACTTAAATGTTCATTTTTAAAGATATAGATCGAGGCAAAAAAGAATTGTTGGTTCTGGCCCTCGGCATCCTAAATCTTCCACTCTGTTAAAGTCTACTGTCGAAATCGTCATGGAGAGGATGCGTCTTGTCATCAAGTATCTGTTTCGTCTTGTTCTCAGTGCGTTGTTTACAAAGTGTGTCATAATCATCTTGTCGTCTCCCAACCACTCCACCTGCTTTGATGATAGTTTTGTTTAATTTGTCTTTGTCCAGTTTTGTCAAATTCCAACCCCAAACTGAGAAGTCTATGGTCAAAGCGCAAGTTAGAATGGGTATGTTAAATATTTGCAACAACCTTTCATGAACATTAAAAGATCTAAGTTTTCTCAGGCAGTACCTGCGTGGTCTAAGTTTTTCTTTTCAGAACATTATCTGTGTTTTGATTCCAAACTAGACCAAGGTATTTAAATGCGTCTACGAGCTCTACTGTTGCACTATGTATAACTTTTATCCAGCTCGCGATTTTCCTAAAATCTATGATCATTTCTTTTGCTCTATCGAGATCCATGATACTGTGCGTTTAGCCAAATGAAAAAAAACAACAACCCAGAACAACAAATTAAGAGAAACTAGGAGCCAGTTTTTTCTTCTTCATTTATTAGGATAAAGTACAGTTAAATTTAAACAAGCACGTGTTAGTTCCTTACCAAAATGGCGCGAGTAAAGAAGTCTTACCCAAGCCATTATAAAAGAAGAGAGACGATATCGGATTGGTTGAGACATTACTTCTGAATGTCCGTGTTGTAGCGGCACGTGACGTTAGGTTAGCGAAACTAAAACCGGTTTCCTTGTACAATGTAATAAGGAGGAAAATTCACTATTCATGAACTGCTTCAAAAGCAATGCATTTCCACTTCAAACTTCCTAACCTTTCTGTAATCAATGAATTTCTACTGATGTACAGCATAAAAAGTTAATATCAGTGTGATTGGTTGCAGATTAACGTAAATCCAGGTTTAATTAAAAGAAACCAATAGATCTTTCCTATGAAGTGATTGACTTTTATCAACGCAAATAAAAGCCTGACTCTTAAGATCAAAGACTGGCAAACTGAATCGCACTCCGGGATCCTTCACGATCCGTTAACCTGCACTGACGATCAAAGCTAATGGACTCCATCGCAGCCCAAAGAAATGTACACAGTTTAAGTTTCCTTCTTTTATAAAAAAAATGACTGACAATAAAATGCCGTTTTATCGCGATACACTCAAGAACTGTAGTCTACAATTTATCAAGGAACAACTGCGCTAGACCAAGCTCACAGAAGATCTTTGGAACTGTTTCTTCAGATTTTTCTGAAAATTAATGTTTTTAAAAGAGAAATAGCGAGAGACAGGTAGATAGATAGATAAATAGATAGATAGATAGATAGATAGATAGATAGATAGATAGATAGATAGAGAGATAGATAGATAGATAGATAGATATTAAGAGAGAGAGAGGGAGGAAAAACCCAATGCTACATTATATGTAGGTTCATGGAAATAGACCCGTCACTCTAAGCATTGCGTGTTTTTAATGTATAAAATGTGTTACGAATCGATGCTTTTGTTTTTACTTAGATCATATATCACCGCTCAGATACTGAATAAATGTTTTTCATAGATACTGAAGAAAAGGTAAAAAAATGATATGTTAAATTATTTTTTCTCCCATTTAAATTTCTATTTGCTCTCGTTTCCTAAAGCGTTCACCGCTATAATCCCCAGCCCACGCACTCCCCCTCTCCCAACCCTCCTTGTTTCTTTCTTTCTCTGACTCTCTCTATTTTTCTGTCCCTGTCTGTTTCTCTGTCTCTCTCCTTCACTTTCTGTCACTGTCTCTCTGTCTCCCTCTCTATCTCTTTCTCTCTCTACAACACGAACTCACATGCACACACAATAACGCACAGGCACTTTATTAAACTTCTCGTTGAAATTTATCTCTTTATTCATTAGTATCTATACTTCCCTCTGTCTATTTTATACATATATATTCTTAATGTCTCTGTATCTCCATCTAACCTCACCCCTCTATCTCACTACCTCCCCCCCTTTTTTTTTCTTTTACTCTCTTTATATCCCTCTCTCCAGTTTACACGGCCATTTGTGTTAGTCAAAAGTACTCAATTCCTGATGTTGTCCAGACCTCTAGGTCACGACTATACGGGTTAATGATCAATTAAATAACGATGAAATGATAATCCGCAGCCATAACCTTATCATAATTATACACTCATTGGAAATGTCAATTTATTTCAGAGTGCACAAAGTTTACAGTGTCCTCGTTGCCTTAGACAGGTTTAAAACAGCCAGATATTTAACGGTAACCAAAGGTTTAAATCTTGCAGATCCTACACGGAAGAAACCAAAGCTGTGTTTTAGCCAGTCACATGATACTGTTTGATACTGACATGAACAGTATGTGTCCCAGTGTCATTTATTGTTCGAAAAACTCTCTCCTAGTTTAAGACTTCCTATGTTTTCAGGGAAGATCTTTACCGCGATGAAGCTCAGAACGTGGCCGCTCAAACTGAAATGACACTGACCAACTTATTGGGAAAAGGTGAGATTGCGAGGGAAGGGATCGACTCACAAATCTAATTATGAGCCGACCGCTCTACCCTTGAATAGCATCGTCCCCCACACTCCACCACTCCTTTTACTCGAAAGGGCTGTATCCCATGTAGTTAGTAATATGCAGTGGTTTGAATTAAGCTTAAAGTGGAAATCAATAAAACTGATTTCGTGTTCTGTGAATTAGAAATGTGGTGAGTCAGCACCAATTGCTTCAAAATGGACACCAAGTCAGTGTACAAAATAGATCACAAAACTCCATGCAAAGAGAATAATATATACTAAGCTTCCCCGAGTAACTTGCGATATCGATTGATCGATTGGGAAGATGAAAGACGTACTAAAAGCAAAACTGTAATCTGAAAGTACAAGCACCTATCGATGGACACAAATTCATGGAAAGAAAAATGTCTTCGTTTCTTCCAACTTTTAAGCAGAAGAAAAATAAAATATTTATGCTCAATTCAAATTTGATAAAATTCTACTGCATGATTTTGTAGACACATAACCGCTGTAAAATCACTACGCTTTAGATAAATATATACATTCAAAATACTACAGCAGTAATTTAATCCAAAACTTGAATTCATTTATTACTCAGCAGGCCAATATCTCAAGGACGTTGCAGATCGCAGAAAGGCAGCAATTAACTTGCATGTTTAGTAAAAAACACGATTCATCGCTCGCTATAAAAATGTTTTTCCAGTTGCTCGACATACCAGCTGGATAATTTCTGAGGTATGCAGTTATAACACCTGCTCACTCAAGTTTATTAGATTGTAAATGACACGGGATATATTGCATTTTACTTACGGCTGTAGGCTGACAGTTTATTTTATCGATACATGAGAACATTTTCAATTTCCGTTATGAATCTTTGAGGATGATATATCCAACTAGCTTATTGGTTACCATCATTCCAGGATATATATGATATTAGTCTTGTGACCCGTCAGCACCAATTTCTTATACATCCTTATAAAACAGAAAAAAACCCCTATGATTTCTTATAATTATTTGAAGGTCATGAGCAGTGCGTGTCTTTATTTAACTACCAGCACTAGACTGTCGAACTCATTACTTTTCCATTTTTCTGATGCCAAGGTGTTTGGGCTCATAATTCTTTTTTTTTTTAAATCTATGACACGGGTCAATTTTCATTAAAACAAAGATGCATGATTTATAGCTGCAATTTGAACTAAAAAATACTAATACAATAATATTAATTTTTTGAATACATATGTGGTGATTTGTATTGCTCTTTATCAATTTTATTATGAAATGAGGCGCAATACTTATACTTTTGATCATGACAGAAATGAAAACAAAACTCTACTACTATGAACTTGTCAACTTTAATATTGTTTACCTGTTTGTTGCCGTGATATGATTTATTAATGCTATGAAATTCGAAAAACATTGGCTAGGGGGAAAAAACCTTTACGATTTATTGTTTTTGAAGAAACCGCCATAGCTATAATTCTATGCTTCTTGCTGTTTAACAGTATATTTAACTTGTTTTTCTGATGATGAAATAATTATGTTGTCCCATAATTGATTCTAAATTTTCGCATATGTATCTTGGAATATTTCTACAAAAATATAATTATGTGATTTATTGTAAATCCTAAAAAACATGCTACGAACACATTTTTTAAACACATATATGGTGATGTCATTTGCTGGCGAAAGATAGCTCAACGATTATGCGCTGGATGTGGACCGACAAGTAGGATTTTTTTGGCATAAGAATTAGTCGTGGTCTATATATTGTACTCTGCATAATTTATTTTGTCGCTGGTTTATTGTGAAGTAAATGTAGGTCATTCATAAATCATTCTGAGTTTTTTTGATCTATAAATGTCGTTGATCAACATGCCAAACTGGAGGTCAAACAGTCATCCATGTCCTACAACACTGCCCCATGTATGAAAACATAAGAAACCTGATGTGGCCACAGGACAGCTGGAGGATCTACGGCGCACAGCAACATTCATGTCAGAGACTGGGCTGTCCATTTGAGTGAACGCAAAGAAGAAGAAGAAGATTCTTATCAAAGCAAAAATGTATGGTTTGAAGCAGCAATTTATTTAATAACTTATACGAAAGTAATATTTGATTATATGTAAATATGTGGGCTTTGTCATGCGCGGCAAAGGTTATAACAACTGAAAGATGCATGGAAAGAGAGCGAGAGGTAGATAAAGAGAAAAGATTTGGTGCGGCTAGAAAGTTGGATTGTCGGAGGCATAGGGATTGATCTGCAATGCTTGGACAGAGCGACGTGGGGTGGGGGTGGGGGTATGATCACAAACGCCAACCAGCACGGCACTCCGTGATGATAAAAGTCGTTTTATTGCGCTTTAACAATAAATAAGTGTTAGGAAATAATGCTTAACGAATTTACTTAGAGGCTTGTATTAGACCGACACAGTTAGTTTTTCTTTTAGCATAATAATAAAGAAGGCGGACTGCAGAGGCGAATCGCACATATTTATCTTTTTTTAAGTATATAGACAGTCTGAGCAGTTACAAACTTAAAAAAAAATCACTTTTAACTGTTTGATGTGTCGTCTGGTGTCTATTGAACTTACCCTTTGTCCCAAAAATATACTGTTCATTCACATCCGTGAATTGAATTACAACCATGCTTCAGTTATCTCTTGCCTGAAAAAACAAAACAAAATCGAAAATAAAATATAATAACAAAGTTGTTTTGAATTAGGGTGTAAAATAATTATTTAGTATATCGTCTTTTCTGTGCTTGTCTGCTATTATCTGTTTTACATCTATCTGTTTCCGTAAAGTTATTTTAACGATTTCAATACGCACCATTTTTATACGTTTGTATATACATTTTTTATCATAAGGTTGCCACACTGTATGATTGAAGATTCAAGCCCTCTCATGATTTATTTCTACACGCTGCGCAGGTGCATAATTTTTTCATGCCAAACTATTTCGGCTTATATTCGATTCTATTTTACCATCATTTTAACATGCTCTTTGAATATATGTATGGTGATTTTCGTCATATTGAAATAGTAGGCCTATCATTAGAGAATGTTTCCCAACGTTTATAGGATGAACTTGGACTAACTTTCGTAGATTCTTTTTGCATAAAAATAAGTCTGGTTCTGCCTATTGATGTGTCCATATTTTGCCTCTGAAATTAAATACCAATCCACGTAAATGTTTATATATATATGTATGTTTAAATACCTCCTCATTTTTTAGTTCATATTTATCCGATTAAACGCAATAAAAACAAAAGTCACCTGACGAGAGTGGAACGTAGATCGAAACTCTAGAGTCGCGACATACTATTACGTAGTATTACATTAAAAAAAATTATTCACGCTCTCTCTCTCTCTCTCTCTCTCTCTCTCTCTCTCTCATATATATATATACATTTTAAAATGAAATAGACAATCAATTGAGATGGTAAAAATGTTTAACCATTCTATCTACAGCATTGACAATAGAAAAAGATGAAATTTTCTTCTATAAAAGATACACGAGAAAGAGATTCTTTAATTTCTTACGACATGTAAAATACATTTTTCCCAATTTTTCTTTAGTGTATTTATTGCTTTTTCAATTGTAAGAAAATCTGATCAAAATGTATATCAAAGACACACACACACACATAAGGACATATGGATCTACATTTTACGGATCTCTGAGGGATTGCTTTCATTTCACATCTGAGAATTTCAATACTAGAAAGTATTCATGAAAATATATGACTGAATTGGAAAGAGAGCTGGCAAAGTGTCTGGGAGTCCTTATTATTCAATTTATTTCTCCTTGCGGAAATGGAGATGTAAATTTCTCAATACTCCTTTGGTAGTACCAGTCACATCTGAATCGCCTTTGCCAATCATCCCTTGAGAAGCTTAGGCGTAACCTTGTCTACATCACTGAGGCGCATAACTTGGGATCCAACTTTGGTCTGGCGTCTCAACCCCAATCTTTTCTATGGCTCTTTTATCTCTTTGTGCCTCATCTCACTCTTTTTCTTTTTTTTTCTTTTGTGACATTTCGCGACCCTTTGCTTCCATGCCCTCCCCATTTATTGTCCACCCCTTCTCCCTCCAACCCCCACTCTCTCTTTCTCGATATATATATAT
>RQTK01000046.1:448785-561698 GCA_003991915.1 Elysia chlorotica | reverse complement strand
CCAAACAAAATTAATAAAAAAAAGCTACGGGCATTTTTTGGAATACATTTGTTTCGTGTAGCGGCTCTCTGGAATTGAACAGTACATATAATATGGTTGCGAACGTTTGGTTGATGAAACATGAAATGCTAATCAGAAAATTTCGATACCCGACTTCAAAACCAACTTCGCTGTGTTCAACTTTACAGTAGTAACACACTCTGCCACTGAAATTTGATTAATAAAAATTGACAAAGTTTATATCCAAAAAATTATTGTTTGACAATTGAACTATTTTGTACTAAAAAGAGCTATTTCTTACTTCATTTTCTGAACAACCAAAGTAAAAACAAATAAAATTATGTTATGCATGCTTTCCTCAGGTTTTACAATTCGGACAGATCGAGTTGTGATATGTTTTAAAAACAGCATGTGTTCTTGACAAAGGTGTACTATAGTGCTTGTTACTTTCAAATCCTTTGATATCCTTATTTAATAAGGCATGATTAAGTTGCAATGTCTATTAACAGGGGGTGGGAATGTACTTCTTTCGTGTTGTAGCTTTGTGAAAGCACGAGTTTTAAAAATAATAATATCTTTCTTGATTGTTTCTCTTAACTGTTTGCAACGTTGCCTGATGTATGAGCCTGGTGTAATCTTCATATAAATTATATGTTTATTTAAACCCGGTGCCCTGTAATGGACAGAAAAAAATTACTAGTTTGAGTGCAGAATGGGTAAGGAAACTCACCTTTTCATCAATTTAGGCACCATTGACTGCACTATAGTACACCTTTGTCAAGAAATACCAAAGGCTATCTCATGCTAGTAATAATCTTTTCGCTGTGACTGTGTTGCCAATAAGGTGAAGGTTACGCTTTGAGTTAAATCCGGTTATCTGGATGTGCGTTTTGTCATCTTTCGTAACATCTCTGTGTGAGACTCACACTCTCCACGGGAGTATCTCTGAAAAGTTGCACAACCCCAATTACCATCAAACGGGACTCCTCACTATCCGAATTGATCGTCTTGGAAAGGGATCTGTGCCTGGTTCCAAGAGAGTTTTACGCATTTTGGTCGGGAAAAGAAGAAAAAAAAACTTCTTTTTAGCGTTGGCATAATCTAGGATTGGCGTTTTACCCCGTTTGCTTTGTAAACCTCTCTCTCTCTCTCTCTCAACGCAATATTAGACAGTGGACGGACTCTGCCCATCCCGACACTGTTTAAGCCGAAGGGACTAACATTAATGAGCTCTTGGGAGCAACCATCATACTGGCATTATCTGATCTCTCTGGTTCAAGAACTAAGTGAAGATGATTTTCTTTTTTGTTAATTTAAAATTATACTACTCTATACTCCTGATCACTTCTAAACCACGGTTGCTTCAATTTTTAGATCTTAGCGAAGATAGTTTTCTGTTTGTAATTTTTTAACATGTATTTTATTTGTATTTTATTTCAACATTTTAGTATCCTTTGCTGTCACTGCACATTTTTTAGTACCGGTACTCTAGATCTACGTTGTCGAAATTGCTACTAACTTTCTACCTTTGGCTAATCAATTAAAATGTTCGTGTGATTTACTGCCGTATGTGATTTATTTATGTGGACATGTGAATTACAACTTTTCTTTTTGTGTCTCTCTCTCTCTCTCTCTCTCTCTCTCTCTCTCTCTCTCTCTCTCTCTCTCTCTCTCCCTCTCTCTGTTTTTTTTCCGTTTCTTTTCCTTTTACACTTTATCTGTGCCTTCCTCTTTTGCAACAGTCTTTTTCTCCATCAGATCTCCCGCCTATCTTGCTATGTCTGTCTATAATATTTGTTTTTGTAGTGCATGAAACCCACGTGCATTTTTCAACAACTTATAATTAACACGATTTAAATATAAACAAAAGAAAAAAATCTAACCAAAACACGACACTAAAAAAGAAAAAAAAAATTACGCCGAACTAAGTGAAGATGATTTTCTTTTTTGTTAATTTAAAATTATACTACTCTATACTCCTGATCACTTCTAAACCACGGTTGCTTCAATTTTTAGATCTTAGCGAAGATAGTTTTCTGTTTGTAATTTTTTAACATGTATTTTATATGTATTTTATTTCAATATTTTAGTATCCTTTGCTGTCACTGCCCATTTTTTAGTACTCTAGATCTACCTTGTCGAAATTGCTACTAACTTTCTACCTTTGGCTAATCAATTAAAATGTTCGTGTGATTTACTGCCGTATGTGATTTATTTATGTGGACATGTGAATTACAACATAATCGTTGATCAATACCTTCAAAATCAATGTTTTCGGACATAAAACCAATTTGATGTTCCCACACCTTTTGAATAACCTACAATCTTCAGTATTTGTAAATATTATTATTATTATTATTATTATTATTATTTTCATCTTATTTTGTAATAAGCCTTATAACTTTATCATTTTTAAATAATAATTATATTGTTAATAGCTTGATACGTTCTGTTAATAGTGGTTAGAAAAATAAGCGTTGAATATCTACTTTTTCCACCAACCACAGTCTAAATTATACTCTCTTTGTCGGAGGAAAACAACGACAGTGCTTTTATTTTTCTTCTAATTAGTTACTTTTGAATTTTTATGACCTTACTAAAATAAGCGTTGAATATCTACTTTTTCCACCAACCACAGTCTAAATTATACTCTCTTTGTCGGAGGAAAACAATGACAGTGCTTTTATTCTTCTTCTAATTAGTTACTTTTGAATTTTTATGACCGTACAAAGATTAACACTCTTCAGTCTGATTATTATTTATTAGATAACGTCTCAGACTGTTTTGAATTTAACATTATTTTGGTCTATTGCATACACCATCACTCGCCGACGCCGTGATAAGTTTACAATCACGTCGTTGTGATACATACAATCGTGAAGCTTGGATAGATTCTTCTCACCTCTCTGCGCTTTCAGGTTTTCTTAAGTCTGCATTTTGACAAACATTTATTGTCCAGCCGTTTCACAAAAGAGTTGTTTTCCCGTTGTGTTTTTACGGAACTTACATCCATTTACCAATAATGCGGCCCGGAAGGCTTTCACAAGAGCGGTTCGTGCGACTAACTCTGATAGCTAATGTTAGAGGAAAGTGGGGTTTTCGTTCAGTCTCGAATAGGAGAAAATCAATGCTATTTTTTTGGATGACTTCACTTTTATGATCGTTTGACATGGTATTAATCATTGTTAAAAGGCACCAAATAAAATTAATGTGTGTATGTTTTCTTACATCGTAACATTTTAAGATGACTTTTCACTCCATTCAACATTTTCGTTTTCAACAGGGGATGGGTAGGTGTTGTTTCATCTAAATAAGTCATGGTGTTGTGTACAAATTGAAAGATTAAACATCAAATAGGTTGATAAACTCCTCGACTATAAGTACGGTTTGACTTTAATCATACCCCACTTTATCTATTTTCTTTTTAACTTTGTTGGGCTCTTTAGCTTTTGCCACTGTAGAGACAATAGTCAAGCTTACACAACTTGTCTTGCTTTGAGATACAGTCTCATTGGCTTTTGGTAAACCAGGCCTATATTTAAATTCTTTGGATGGACACCAAAGAATGGGATAAACTGTAGATTTTCCGATTTGCTTGCAGATGTTATCCATGTAATATATTAAGTATTGTACAAAAAGTGTCAACGATGACACTTTCTTTCGCATACCTCGTAGTTGTTTTTCTTTCATTACAGACCTAACCGATCTTATCTGACACGTGGTTTTTGTGTGTGTTTTGCTAATTAACTGCAGTTATGCATTACTTTAATAATCTCTACTGTTTGCAAAAATTAGCTTGATCAGGAACACCTGCGTGGCGTGTTTTCTGATCATTTCAGTGGACTTTTTATTTGAATGGATGCATTCAAACAAGAACTGCACTAGTAAAACAACATTGTCTATACGTAAGTCTATTTTACTATGTTTTAGAGAAACATGGTGGGCGGGGCGGTTTCACGTTAGATATTGTGGCTTAAAATTAATACGGATCATTCCTCTGTGGGGCAACGTCGACGCATAGGTCCCTCCTTAAAATCAAGAAATTAGGTCAGAGCTGCATAATTTAAGACCAAACGTTTGTAAAGTTAGTTCAGGCGATAATTACACTTTGATTATGCTTCCCGTTTCCGTTGTATCAAGTCCGATGGGCAACCAAAAAAGGATATAATTTCTTTAATATTACAAAAAGACAAGAATGGCCTACAATGAACAAAATGCCTTTTTGCTGAGGCTGAAGGAATGAAAACCAAACGGTTTACCAAACAAGCTTAGTTCAGAGGTCCTATGTAAAACCGCCTCTTTCTCTCTCTCTCTCTCTCTCTCTCTCTCTCTCTCTCTCTCTCGGTAACCTAAATAGTTTAGTTTCTTTTTATCTCACTGGGAATTGGTATTGACCGATCAGTTAACCTTGGCTTTTTTTTGGAAAGGTTGTTTTCAGGCTGAGCTTGAGATAGGGCCAAACTAAAGACACAGTACAAATTTAAGGCTCTCTAAGTAAAAAAAAACAATCAAAATGTAAATTAACACGAAAATGCCTCCTTGTCCAATTTTCTCCTCCACTAGTTTTTGATTGAGGTCGACTTAACATTTTTGCGTAGTATAAATGCTTCTCGCATTTTGTCTTTCTCTTTGACTCTCTTTCTCCACCCCTTCTCTCACTCTCTCGCTCGCTCTCCCCCCCCTCTCTCTCTCTCTCTCTCCCTCTAACTCTCATACAACTTAGAGTCTGTTCAACTACTTATGCTCCAACGTTGCAATGTTATATTTTCGCTCTCATTCTCTTTCTATATGCATATATGTCTGTCTGCTTGTCTGTCTGTCTGTCTGTCTGTCTGTCTGTCGGTCTGTCTGTCTGTCTGTCTGTCTGTCTGTCCGCATTTATATGTCTCTTTCTTTATCTCCTATGCCTTTCTTTCTAGTATTATTGTTTTTTTTTATTATCACAAGTTGGAGCTATAGATTAGCATAGAAAGAGTTGATAGTCACAACTCTGAGGGGGAAAAACCGCTGGGAAAAAAGACCACTATTTCTTATTCTTCTATCTGTAATTTCTAACCCCTGTATAAAATAACGTTAGCAACATTGGCAACCCCAGCATGCATACGTTGTTCGTACATTATATCTAAAAAAAAAAGATTGATTCGATTTTATATGAACGCCACCACCCAAATAGCTGTTCTATTCGAACTGAAACTTTGTGTATGCCTTAGTTTTGTTCTCAGCCCGTTACAAAGGTGTGTTACTTTCTAAGCAAACTCCTTTTTCATCATAGCCCACCAATGCTTTGTTTCGCCAACTCAGCCTATCTTACGGCCGCTATTTTCTTATTGGATTTTAAAAACGAGAAGTCTGTCTCGTTTGACTTCTTTTTCGATTCGGAAATAGGGCCTATTTTTTCAGGAAAAATGCCATTTGAGTTTTAAAAATCGCACATATTTTGACTTAACACGGCTGGAATGCTAATGTAATTGTAGAATAAAAAAAGTTAAAGAGAGCTTATTTAAAATAAACCTGTTTATTGGTAACTTTTGTTAATCAATGATCCATCAAATATAAAGGTGACAAAGAATATGACAAACACTTAAAAACAAGAAAACAAAACAGTTATTTTACATAAAAACATCTTATCGTGATAGCCTCAACACGATTCTTGTCATTCCTTGTTATTTCCCATCCCCAACGCCTCTCTCTCTATATATAGGCTATATCGCCCTTAATGATAAAAAAGGCATTCTTATTTTTAGTTAAGATTTGACGATAAGCATTAGTACAACGAAAAAATAGAATTAAAACAAAACATACGCATTTTTCTTTTTGTATTAAATTGTCTTAGTTTGTATAAGAAGGTAGATCAGTTGTACTCAGAATGAGGGCACTTGATCAATACATTATAACGAAGCGAAATTACACGTTGTCTTCACTAAAAATACCCCCCCTCCCCTAAAAAAAAAAACAAAAACAAAAAAAAACGAAAAAACAACAACAAAAACAAAAACAAAAAACTGGTCTTTCCGTCAGAATCGAAATTAGATGAAAAAATTGCCTTTTTCAAACCATACAACTAAAATGTTTGGCGTTTATTACTCTTTTTGTTAAAAAAAATAAAAGTCATAATCATCAACTGACAATGTAATGACACAATTGCCGCCAATTATTAAGTTGGCGTTTACATAAACGTCAATTTTCAAGATCACTAACAATTTAGCCTCACGTCAAACCAACCATGTAACTTCCTAAACTTTTTGTAGTTTTTTTTCCTTTTTTCTACATCTTTGCTTTAACCAACCGAAAATCATTAGGCAGTCTACATTCTCTCCTTCAAACTGGTGGTTCTAAACAGGGCTGGATGGAGGGGCATTGGCGAATCGGGCCTATTGATTAGCAACTCATAGTGGTAGACCTACAGGTCGGCTGGTTTCAATTCGCCCTCTTTTCGCAGTCAAACCAAGAGCTTCGGTTGGGAGTAAATTACTGCACTGTTGATCTGAACTCAGACGAACTTATAAAATAAAGTCTTCAAGTTTTAAATATCACTCCACTTAAAGCTTATGATTACGTGTATTGGGCATTCGTTTTATTGAAAAAAAATACAAATGGTTTTTCTGATAAAAATCTACAATGCGTGAAACGTCAAAATGGCGTTTTTATCATATATGACATGTTACTGATGAAATACATTGACAGAGCAATAATTTTCCATTAAAGCAATACTATGAGTCAGTTAAGGTAAGATAAAGAGAGGTGAGGTAAACCTTAATTAACATTAACAATTTAAGTCTAAATATAACCAAACATCAACCAAACATCAACCACATTCCCTCTTTTATCTATCTCTCTCTCTCTCTCTCTCTCTCTCACTCTCTCCATCTTTCCAACTCGCAAACTATTTTCGGTTATAATAATATTTTGTTCGCCTGAGTGCATTTTGAAACAAAAAGATTTTGTAAACAGTATAAAGCGGATTGATTTCCTGGCAGGGAGAAATAAAACGTCCAAAGCTGATGAATCTGTAGATCACTGGTGAAACGCTTTGAGTTACATTAGGTCTGCAACATACTTTTGTGTTGTGTAAGGACACACAGCTGAAAAGCTACTCTTTGGGTATGCTTGAAATTCTAAGACACTGCTGGGCTATCTCCAATTCAAAGTCCCCACGACTCAGTAGGTAGAGGGATGGGCAAGAGATCCGGGACTCGAGCCCTAGCTATTGCCTCATTTTTGACCAAACAAAAAAAAGCCCCCCCCCCCCCCCCCTAATTTTTTTGTTAACAAACCCGCGGAAGATAAAAACAAATTAAAGATTGTGGTATGTTAAAGTATGTTAAAGATCAGCTCAACTGTCTGATTGATAATCATGTAACTATTTTAACACAGCATCTAGCTCCACATTCCCATTAACAGAAAGATGAAGTATACCTCTATTTCCACTTACCAGGAAGTTTTACGTAGAAATATCCCCCCCCCCCCCCGCCAAATCCCTTACGCTCCAAGTAAAAAAGAAAAAAAAACAAAACCAACCAAAGAAAAAAATGCAACCAAAAGACATGAAGACAATATAAATAAACACATAAAGTAGCTCCTTCCTTCTTTGTTATATTCATTAACACATTTAACAATAAAAACAACAACAAACATTAGTAGTCATGTTTCTATATAAAAACCAAACAAAAAATTTAACGTAAAAAGACGTTCTAGGAATAGCATTCATAATCTTGAATATAACATTGTTGGAATAATGCGTAAGGAGAAATCTCAAACAACGTAAGCTAAATCTAAGGACAAAGAGTTATTGGATAAGCTTGAAGACAAATTTAATCACTGCCGGCTAACAATATTTACCTTTGAAGGCGTTAATGACATCTTCTTTAGTGTGGCAGATTGAAAGTGCCACACTTCATTTTGTATGAAATAGAGCTTTACCCATGATTAGCTTCAAAACTGCTGGAGGGTGCATTGCTGTAAGGGATCTTCTTTGGGAAGCCAGAAAAAGCACAAAGACAAAGCTGTAACAAACATTTTTTTGCCCTACTTGTGTTTGAACTACTTGATTTAAAAGAAATTTGCAGGGTTAAATGACCGCGCGTCTGTGCAAACTTAATCTCTGGAGAAGAAAGTGTTAAACTTGTTGATCCATTTTTAGAAGCAGCTTGAGCGAGCGTGAAGTTTCTTCTTTATTGTATTGATGAATAATTTTTCATGAATTTTTTGGTGACTGTGATCTGTATGAACGCCATTTACGTCAAGGCGTGTTACTCTGCCGCTGAGATCTCTATAACTTTGCAAATATACTGGTACCAAACAGATTTACAGATCTTCTCTACATTAATATAAACATAAGTAAGCAAATGCGCGTAGATATTTCTGTTTTTAGATTTAACAATATATACCAAATGCCATTTGGTTTGTTGAAATTAAATTTAAACTTAATACCTGTGTCGTATAAAGAAAATGTTTTCTTTTTCCGGTAAGCGGAAAAATATTCGCAAATAAATTACTATGCAGATCTACATTATTAATTTGCAGTCAACTTTTAAAAAGTAAGTAATAAAATAATAATATAGTCTGAAACATGGCCGTGACCAAAATTAGCACCAGCAAACTACAATCATTCCCCAACAGATGCCTCATCCTCAAAGTTAGGTGGCCTGAAGTTGTTCCAAACAAAGAACTGAGGGCCAGAACAAAGCAAACTGCCATCGAGACAGAGATCAAAAAGCTTAAGTGGGGTTGGTTAGGCAACAAACTTCGAACGCATGTATGCAACACCACAAGACAGGCCCTGAAGTGGAATCCCCAAGGAAAGAGGAAGGAGACTTGGCGGAGAAGCATCGACGCAGAGATAAAATCCGCCGGTCACACGGGCCGAGTCCAGTGAGGGGATTTGCTATGACTTTATCCTCCACAGGGAATCAAGAGGCGTAACCTAAATGAACAGGAACACATATATTTTTTTTATAATATAAGTAGTATCAACGCAATGAATAACAACTAAAAGATAAGATAGGCCTTTATTACTTATACATTGAATTGATTGATTCAATTGAACACCATTTTTACATATGTCAGAGGAAAAACTATAATGAACAGTTTACATACAGGTGTAACACTGTCAGATTATACTGTCAGACATATATAACTATTCTTTAGAAAAACATAGTTTACGCATTATACAAGCATACACATGCCTCTAAAAACACTAAGTATGGCAATAATTGTGTAGCAATCTGATGAGGGCTGGTAAAAACGAGTTTTGATGTCTATCTGTTCTGGCCCTTTTTGGTATTAATCTGTTACTTCTTTGTGATGTTTCATATTCACTATGAAGAGGGTGGTTTAAGTCAGATGTTATGTTTTGCCATAATTCATTGATCGTAAAGCATATGTCTTTGAAATAAGTTAGTTCACAGCCACTAAATCGGAGTTTTTTTTTCTTATTTTATTTAGTGTTTGAGAGTGCGTTTTTGACAATTTTCCTCCAAGACATGTTATTCCAAAAGACGTTAAACTTTGGATACAGGAGCCATACAAACGTTAGTAATAATGTATTTGACATTGAAAAACTTTAGTTTCCTAAAAAAAAGGTACAGTCGTTGATTCGTTTTTTAAATCAGTATTTCAATACGGGTGGTAAAAGAAAGTGAGGACGAGATAATTATTTGTATGTGTCAACAACTTTAACTTTGCATCTTTCAATTTAAACATTGTAAATGCAGGTGGCTCGTTTCTTCTAAATTTCAAAAAAAAAATCGTCTCTTTTTATTGTTAATGTTAACATTTAAAAAGTTAATCTCGCGCCATGACACACAATAAAAAAGTGAAAACCTAATACCTAACACCAAAGAAGCAATACAAAAATTAATGTACCAATGAAAAGTAACAGAGACAACCTTTTATTAGTACCGCCTTTGTGCTTTAAAAATCTCCACCCATTGTCTCTGGACTCATTTCTGAAGTCCTTATTTTGTAAATGTTAGTGCTAAATAACGGGGATTTTCCGATAGACATTTCTGCTTATAGAGTTCCCCCAGGACAGCCAAAGTAGAATGCGTATGCGGGTCATGTGCAAGCCGTTTGGATCGCTAGACAACAAGGTCGATGCTCGAGTAATGCTATCAATCTGGCCAGGTAGTCTTAGGGAATTGGCAAAGAAAGAGGGGAACATGAAAAGAGAAAAGCCAAGTACAAATAACAATACTGATAATGTCCTTTATAGTTCTTTTAAAGGCTGCCCAGAGAGCAGTATACCGATATGCCTGAACTAGTTTCGGATAGCTTAGTCCATTTCCATAATTACAGCTTATGGCACGGGAGTGGCGGACCTCAGGTAGACCAAGAGGTCGATTGTAATAAAACCCCACATTATTCGTGGAGATTGTTGGATGGAGAACAGCTAAGGATTACAGATTTGTATTTGATCTGTGATAAATTAAAACTATGTCTCTTAAAAATCTATACCTCTACAAGTTAAACATGTTTTTGCGCCAACTCCTTCATGCTGCGAAACAGGCTTATAGGACATCTGTGTAGGCTTCACGTTATCTTGTGATTTTTCAATTAAAGAACATTATATATAACATTCAGTTTACTATCTTTAAAAAATGAATATTTATTGTGTGTGAACTGGAGAAAGCACGTACATGATCTACAAATTGGAGAGCGTTTGCATAACTATTGAACCGTCTTAAAATGCTTAAAAGCGACGTATTGTTAAAATGTTGTATTATTCATGCAGAGGAAATATTCGTCTGAATAATGTTCACAACAGTAAAATAAATATTCATTTCACAATTTTTTTTGTATTGGACAATCAAATAAAAAAAGGGGCGTATTAGTGCAAATTCGCTTATTGATAACAATTAAAGATTTTCGCTAATATCAATAGCTTGGCAGACCATGACAGTTTTAATGAGGCTATACGCTATGGTCCTCGAGACAACCTCAATTTGATAGTTAATGCAACGGGGCCCCAATAAGAATAACGATTTGAAACAGATAATTTATAATAATACCTTCCAATGCCGTTAATGACACGCCCTTTTCTTTTTTCTAACAATTGATGAGAGAAAGCCACAATTTAAAACAGATAAACCATGTCCGTATTGACTTTTTACAGAAATGTATCAATAAAGAGAGCAATTAAGGGAATGACGTTCAATGAAACGTAAAAAAAAGGACATTCACTTCTAAAAAGGCCTTTTTTTACCTCTCGAACGTCTGCTAAAAATTGAACATTTCTTTGTTCAATTAGCCTTGTCGCTTGAATACGATCCCATAACTTCCTACAAAACTTTCGAGATACCAATAAAAAAACGTAATAAAAGCTCATTGAACACTTGCATTTAAATATGTGAGCGGTTGCTATATTCAAGAACGTCCTTTAAAAAACGACAAAAGATAAACGATAAACCTTAACAAATTAAGCAATGTGAAGTTTGTTGACCACATCATTGACCATTGAACATAGTGGCCGAAAGACTCTTCACTTTCAAATTGTTCAAAAAACAAAAAACAAAACGCGATTTCAGACACTTATTATGAGTTATTTAAAAAAGAAATTGAAAGAGCGGAGCTGAAGTTCAACAAAGAAAATATAAAGTTCAATGACTTGATAATTTATACCGTGAAATAAAGCACATGTGAATCGAAATGTCTTACTTTATACATACAGATTTCTTCCCTACTTACAAAGAGACATACAGTGGACTTTTATAGAGTCAAACGGAACCTTTTTAAGACGTTTTTATATCCGACTTTTTGCCTGCAGATTTACTTATAATTATTTGGCTTAACACTACCCAATCATATTTAGTACACTTTTTTGTCTCATCAAAGAATTTAGTCTGTTTATACAGCAATAGTTAATTTAGCTTTAAATTTCGTCAGCAATTTTCGAAATTGTGTTTATTGAGATTAATTTAATGTAAAAAGGGGAAGACTTAACTAAAAAGCCTGAGTCATTCGGATAAGCTCTAAGTAAAACAAATTCAGGGTATAACTTCTAAATAAGATAAGATGAGATAAGATGGAATACGATTCTTCTTGGATACAGAATACCACAGAATAATGCACAGTGTATTCACAGATTACAAAAGTATATTTACATTCGCATAATATTCACATCCACACATTCACACCCACACACCCACTCTCCCATAGTTGTCACTGATTAGTCTTTATGGAAAATAAAATAGCCTACTGATAATAAACTATTAGTACGGGTTTTATCTGAGATAGTTCTTCCTCTGTATGATGTATCATATCTAAGAAGAGATGGTGTTTGTTTTCTTTCAGTATGCGTTTAATTATTGAAGAACAGTTTTAAATAAAGTTCACCAATTTAATGATGGCAGATAGATATTATATTTTCCAGCGTTTTAACAACCCTATCCAAGCGATTTTGTCACTCAGTGTAATGTTTCCACATCAACAGTCTGCGCTTTATGTAAGAAAACTTAAGAGTGGTATTGCAGAACATGTTGATAAGGTAGATTAAGACTTTCAAGGATTAACGTTTGTTTTCGTAAAAATAAAGTCTTTGGTTACCATTCTTGTACATAAATCTTACATGAGTTTGTCAGGAAAGTTTGTTATTTCCAGGTTTTTATACGAAGATACTTTAACTATCTTTGATTATCAGTGATGCAGCATGACTCTTATTATACTTTTCATGTAAATAATAAATAATTCCTTCGTCTTGCTGACTTTTAATCGCTAGTAATTGTCCGTGCACCATTTCGAAAATAAAGAACTCTGTTTAAAATAATGACTTTAGTTATACGATGCAAGGCCGACGATAGTACTATCTTCTACAAATTTAATTGAAGACACACTTTAAAAAAATGTACAATCATTAAACTGTGTTAAGTAAAGGAGGCAAAACACATTTTGAGCGCACCCCCCGTACTTCTCGATCTCTTATAGGCAAATTGAAATAATAAAATGATCCAAATCACAACGGAATCTTTTCAGTCAATTGCGGTATTATGTTGTGTGCTTTTCTTACGCTTTAAGCCATAACACTAATTTACAGTAAAGATACCAGTGTTCTTATGACAAAACCCAATAAAATTCAAGAAACTCTAGTATATATTTGCAGAACTATCTAAGAAGCCATCCATTAGACATATTTGCCCCTACTATTTGATAGTGCAATTTATTTTCAATGTTTAAAAGAATTCTTTATCAATAGACTTATGTTATATAAAAGAAAAAAAAAGCAGATTGAAAGACAATGCATTTTTCGAAATAAAACCTCAATCCCCGGTTACGGTTAATTGTAATGGGTTTAAGGAAGTTTTCGTACAAAATGGAAAGAAATAGTAACAAATCGCATTCAGTAATGATATGGTGTAACAATTACTTGCATTTTATTATTTCTAGTTTTAGGAACGTGTCAAATGCAATCTAATTATATACATTAAAGATAATTACAATAAATACACACATTTCTTATTCTTTCATTATGTAAAGCTCCGTAAAATATAGATCATAGTATAATAGTTCAGAATTAATCAGTTCTATGAAGGCCTAGTCACCATAATTATTAATATGGATATTTACAACTTCTGGATTGCAAAAATATAAAATGTCGGTGAATGCATTAAATTTCCATAAACCTAGTTTAGAATCCACCATTCTGTGCTAAAACCGTACCATACTGAACGATGCACTGGTAAGAACATACTTGGTTTTGGTGACATTCATTATACCATTTGATTAACCATAATCTCGCTAGTTTAAAATCATTACATTTCTTAATAAAGTTATTCAGCAAAAAATTTACCTGAAGGAAACGAGGACAGTTTTTCCATATAGCTCTCCCATATCGTATATTCTTCAAAGCATCCTCTCACAATCGTTCTCATTCTGAGTGTGTATGTGTGTTTCGCTCTACCTGTCTGTCTGTATTATTGTTCGTCGGCCGGTCGTTCTCTCTTTTCTATATATCTGTGTTTTTGTTGGTTAGCCTGTATGTAAGTTTATCTCTCTCCCTCCTTCTTTCTCTCTCTGTTTGTCTCTCTCTCCCTTCCTCTTACAAATAAGCCATAATATTATAATCACGGTCATTCATATCATGTAATGCAGTTTTTCAAGAAATTGCGTAGACAGACACCAGTCCAACGATTACTGTTGCGCCCTGACTTTCTGATCTCATGACCAGAATTTCAGATGGTTATGTACTAAATATCTAACAATCCTGTTATGGTAGAGATCTTCGTAAAACGTTCGTCACAGGGAAAGTCACATTTCTAGGACGTAGTAATTTTGCTCTTTTGAATTTCTTATAGGTCTATGTCGGACTAAAAAGAATGTGAGTGTAAGGTAAGTAATTAGCTAGTCCATCGCCAACCAGACTCGGTTGACTATAAGAATGCTATAATTAGGGAATTATCTTGATGGTAACTGTAAAAAGTGACATACAATTTGAGCATTACATTAGGATGGACGAAGTAATTGTGTTTGTAATAAAAATCACAACCTATGCTGTTCAGCAGCCTACGCTTTTAAACCCGTTGTCGCGTTGTCGCGTAGTCTGGCCGCTCAGATTATAAATACACCATTATGTTCTATCTACATAAATATTCTTTGTCTGGAGCTTTCTACCCTTGAATCGATAAACTTGCTCTTTTGTATACCTGTCTGTCTCCACCCCGCCTCCTCTTTTGCTATCTCTCTATTTTCTATCCCTTCCCCCACTCTGTCTAATTTCTCAGAATAAATTGTATGGTGATTAGATGACATGGACCATGCATTTCTAACTATTGATTTATAATGTTAGTTGATGATAGCCATGAATCAAAGTTAAAACAATTTTTTTTTTAGTAGAAAATAAAACCTTCGTAAATACAAGTATAGAAGTAGTTGCCTATTTTCAACATCTTCACCGCCCCCCCCCCCCCCCCCCCCCACCTCCCCCCCCCCCCCCCCCCCCCCAAATTATGATAAATTTCTTAATCGAAAAAACATGTTAATCTCTGTTTAGCATAATCAAACTTTAAATTTTAGCGTTCTTTACCAAGAGGTTTTAAACTTTTAGCGATGGTAATTGATTAAATCTCTTACAATAACTTAAAAATACTTACAGCCTGTTGGTTTAATTGAACACAACAGTCCGCTAAGCGATGTGATTGAAGGCTCAAAAGTAATAGGTCGCATGCATTCAAGCAGACATGTCAATTGTATGTTGCAGCCCATTAATACATGATATCTTCAAAGATTAACCGACAGAGCATTAAACAATATAGTGTAAACAAATTATTTATTAAGCAAAAGGAGTCGAAAAAGAGGCCTTAGCCTCTCTGTATAATATGTTTTGTCTGTTTGGTTGCCTGTCTATCTTTGTGTATGAACCAGTCTCTATCTTTCTCTCTCTATGTCTTCATGTCTGCCTGTCATTATGTCTCTCTATTGTCTATCTATCCCATCTCCGCCTTCCCTCTCCTTTAGCCATTCAATTATTAGCTTTTTAGGATTTCATAATAAAGAAAGCCGGAACTATTACAAATCGCGATACCCACATCCCTAACATTGAAATTCTAAATAACTTTATTGATAGGTAAGTAAAATTATTTCGACTGTAATGAAATTCACATCACACTTCATTTACTCCAAAAAGAGTAACATCTGTAAGGACGAAAGCGTGAACAACAAGAACAAGAACAACAACAACAACAACAACAACAACAACAACAACAACAACAACAACAACAACAACAACAACAACAACAACAGCACAACAAAAAAAACAGCAACAACAACAACAAAAAACAACAACAACAACAACAACAACAACAACAACAACAATAACAGCAACAACCAGCAACATCAGCAACGCAAAAAGCAACAACCACATCAACAACAACAGTAGCAGCAACAACAACAGCAACAACAACAACAACAATAACAACAACAGCAACAACAACAATAAATCTGCAATACAATAGGGCATATGAGCACATGGAGATCTTTGAGCTGAGGGAACGACAGAATGTCACGCCGTTTTCTGCAACATGTTTATTGTTGTGATTATATTTACCGACAACTAATTTGTTTTCTTTAGTTCTTTGTCTGCGTGAAGCTATCTCCTTTTTAAACGTCTCCAAAGTGTCAAGAAAGATCGCATACGCGGCAGGATTTGAAAGTAGAATGCCCAATATTGGCCAAGAAAGGATCTCTTGCGTCTAAAGCCAACACCAATTCGATCACTTGAGTGCGTTTATCCAGTCAGCATAGAATTTATAAATAAAATATCGATTACTTTGTAAATATTTCTTTATTTAAACATGACTATAATGAAAAAAATTTAATATTTATAATACTTTAAACAAGAGAACTAAAAACAACAAAAACAACAACAACAACAACAACAACAACAACAACAACAACAACAACAACGACAACAACAAACTATAAACAAACAAAAAGCCAACATATTATTCTTGTCTTACTGATATCGTGAGAGAACATTATAACCCACACGAAAAAAATCATCACATGTATAAACTAAATAGATAACCAGAACGAGAATTCACCAATGTTCGACTGGATCTTTTAATTTCAAGCGTACTTAAATTAACCCCACAAGAGAATAGTTGAAGGCATTACCTTCAGTTTACATAAAGTGGGTGTCGAAGACTGATGTCACACGCACAGGACATAGTTTAAACAGGACAATAAAATGTTAGAAGGCAAATGAAGTACAATGGTTATACACATTAAGACCCTCACAGCCTTTCAAAAGTATAAAGCTATCTAAAGTGATGTATCATTCATTTATTCGTAGTCTTACAATCTAAACAATCGAAACAATTATGAGTGTGGGTAAGAAAAAACCAACAACAACAGCAACAATAGCTACAGCAACAACAACAACACAATCAACAACAACAACAGCAACAACAACATCACCACCACCACCACCACCAACAACAAACAAAATGAGGATTAGAGATTAACGAGGCTCGCCGCCAACGACACACAAATGAAGAAAAAGGGAAAGAAAGAGAGAGAGAGGAGCGAGAGAGTGAGAAAGAGAGAGAGAGAGAGAGAGAGAGAGAGATAGAGAGAAAGAGAGAGAGTGATAGAGAGAGACAAACAGACAGATAAACAGAGAGACATACAGACTGACAGACAGACAGTCAGACAGACAGACAGAGACATAGACAGACAGAGAGAGAGAAAGTAAAAAGAATGAGAGAAAAATAGGAGAGACATACAGGAAGAAAAATGATTTAGTGGCGTGGCAAAGCTCAAACGCGAATTAATTAATGTAGTACGCGACGCTTTTTAATTTAATCAACGCTATGTTTTATAAATAAAAAGGGAACACTTTATTGCAATCTAGCATGTGAGATATGGAATACCTACCTGGTGTGAAAACTCATTTTTTTCTCTTGAAGTAACACCACGATCACGAGAGCAACAGCAGCGGCAACAAATACAAAAACTACAATAACTACTACTACTACTACCACTACTACTACTATTACTACTACTACTACTACTACTACTACTACTACTACTACTACTACTACTACTACTACTACTACTACTACTACTACTACTACTACTACTACTACTACTACTACTACTACTACTATTACTACCACTACCATTACTGCTACTACGTCTGTGATACAAAGGCAGCCCAACAGCTATAGGGGCTAGAGCTAGACACAGGGGTGCAAAAAAAAGAGCAAATAAAGTGAATAAAAGATAAGAAGGGACGGTCGCAAACCAAGATCTAGTTTGAGACAAACAGATAAGATATAAAGACAATGAACAATTCAGACTGATGATGATATTGACAGGGATCGAACCCACACCTTATACTTAGCATTCATTTGCCTTGCCAAGCTGAAAACCTCGTTTTAGACAAATCCACATTAGTAAGCTTATTGTTGGTGTTTGTTTCATCTCTTTGAAGTTTAAAAATGAAATCATTATCTATTTATAAAATTATTGAATTACCGAAACAAAAGGATAAACAATGTACACTTGGAAGAAACCCAGAGAGAGAGGGGTGTGATTGATAGACAAAAATAGTGAGATAGAGGAAAAGAGGGAGGGAGAGAGAGAGAGAGAGAGAGAGAGAGAGAGAGAGAGAGAGAGAGAGAGAGAGAGAGAACGCCGGCAATTTAAATTCATTTGGAAACAAAATTACTGTGTGAAATTTATATTTACTACTGAAATTGGCAGCTCTCGTAATTTGAATAAATCATTCTACTAATAGATACCAGTAAAACTGTATAATAAGTATCACAACCAGCCCAAAATTGAGTGCGATTTACTTGGAAAGTTTCAATAGCTGGTTATTGTTAAAGCTATTTACTAATGTAAACTGTTGTCTGCTAGGGAGGCGACTAAATAAAAACCGATGTAACACCTGACGGAGAATTGTTTGGCTAGAATAATGATTAGTCTACGCTACAGAGATTTCTAGCCTGTTACCATTGCCTAGCAGTTTATTTCTTTTTCTGATGGTGTCAACAGGTGAATCGATCAGAAACTTTTCCGTCGTGCTAAAAGGTCTTTTAGTTCTATAGTCTAAATGAAAAGGATTGTTCTTGCAAAGAAAGTGTTGTCGGTTACATTTTTGTGTGTGTTTTGTTTTTTGGCTCAAAGTTCGTTTAATTAATTTGCCTTGTTCAGGTGTGTTGTGTGTGAACCAATCCAACCAACCAACCAACCATCTCGCCGTTTTGATTATGTATTTTGGACATATAACCTTTATAACTCTTACGTGCGTTTAGTCTTCATACAGAATTGTTGAGTATTAGTTGTTGAGGATATGATATTAAGGGACGATGTTATGGTTCTTTTAGATTCTACATAGACAGATAATATTTTTTTAGTCTCGCTCCTTTTACTCGTGCTTTTATTAAGGACACATAATTATTGCACCAGACCTGTTTTTAAAGACTTGTGTGAATTTGCAGGTTTATACATAAAAAGTTTGACGCCTATATCAGCAAACTTTTTTGATTTGTGGAATTCACCTCTCTAAAAGTATCCTTAGACCAGCAACTTCATCTTGATGCTAGATCTGTAACAGACATCGACGATCATCTGCCTCCAATGAACTCGAATTTCCCATGTGTTAGGGAGTCGGAATAGTTCTATAGTCTCTATCAGTTCATTTATTGGATTTTAGCGGCACTTCAGTCTTTGTCGGCCTCGACCATTCTATCTGTGCACAGAACTCCTTGTCAGAGCTTCTTCTTTTAAGTCACATTTTAGGCGCGTGTATGTGTTAGAAGGTGCACCATTACTACCAGAGTCATAAACGTTATTGTGAGATATGGTTAATACCGACATAACTTAAATTTAGAGTACGGTCGTATTGTTCCCTTTTAGTTCCATCTTTTCGTGCGTGTGTACGAATGTGATGTTATTTTTTTCCTTTGTGGAACCAAAATATTGGAATTGTAAATCGTTCGTTTTATTAGCTTTTTTTTACATGCGTTTTAGCATTAATTTTTTTTTTTAGTTTGAAGTGTAGCTATTTATGGTGGTGCAAGCGGAAATATCTATTTATCTCTTCCCATGAAATAAGAGGCAATTTCAGTCTTTTTTTAACTCTACAGAAACAGCAAACAGAGCATTGCATTTTCTCCAATCTCATTTGAACAGCCTCGGATTTCCATTCGATCGGACGAAGTTAATAAACTTAAACGTTTCGTTTTCAATTAAAAAAGTGCCTTTCAAAGAATAGAATTGAAGTAGGCGGGGACATTCTTTTCACAAAGATATTAAAATATAGTTGCTACACTATATACTTTATGTATCGCAATATTGTTTTAATTAAGACTAACATTATGTTATAAAGAGGGTGCAGACTTATCTATTTGATGCCAAAATTGTCGTTTCGCTTGATCGGGTGTTATTTCATGCGGTATCTGCATCTCTTAGTGTCAGCCTCAGATAATAATGGAGTTTTTGGATCCAAACCAACATTTTAAAATGTGTTTTCATATCAATAACTCAGCTGTTGACGCCCCTATAATTTAATATAAAATATTGTCGCCTACCATCCAATGAAAAGATCCAAATTTTTATCCGAATCAGATTAACAAAAGCTATTGTAAGTCTATCGATCGGTTCTGCTCTGTAGTCATTATAAATTTAGGTCTGTAGTCTACTACGTATGGTGATTAAATGAGTTGAAACATTTTTTTTACCGTTAATGATTCAATTTCATCCCAAAGCAATAATAATAATAGTTTATTACCACTCATTGAATTTCTTTGATCGAAACCAAAAATACTCCGGTCCGTCGCTTTTGTAAACAATATTCATATCTCAACTTTGGTAACATTGAATAGTCCCCTACATGATGTTCATGTTGAAACTTATAAAACATGAATAAAAAGACAAATGTATATTACAAAAAAGCTTAGTTTTTGCTGACCTCTACAGGATTAACTACAGCACTGATCTTCTTGAAATTTTGCTTGAATTTACTTCTATTTCTCGACCAGTGCACTGGCACCTTTAGAATTCATATCTTCTTGCCGTTAATTTATAAAACAAAAGAAACCAAACTTCGTGGTGCACAAATTATACCAGAGTAGAGTACATCTTTTGAAAAATGTAAACCCATCGAAGATCTATTTGTGAGTTATGGAAATGTGAGGTGTGTTCAACAGTAAGGAACATTTTCAAAAATATTCACACATCTATAGATTCAAAATAACGTAGATGGGAATTATCATCAACTTTGTACGTGTTTTTTTCTGTATTGTTTTTTTGTCCTTCTCTGTTTTCCCTTTTTTGTGAAATATTTCTTTACATCTATAACCATTAATTTGTCTATCCTAGGCCCAGGCCTATCTGGATCTAGATCTAGATTTAGATCTAAGTAGGCATAATCTTTTGTACTTCTTTTTTTTTGCCTATGTAGATCTAGATCTAAATACTCCTTGAGAAAAGTCAATAATATAAATATGTGTAACCATAGGACTCGCAGACACTTTAAAAAATCTTCTTGGTTTTTCGTCTCTGTAACTTTATAATTGTCACATTAATTTTGGTTTCCCTTCCCAGGTTTAGAATACACGTATGAGCATGTACCGTAATCCCATGCCTAAGCCAGTCTTTTTGACGATTTGGTTATACTCCTGAGTAATTTTATACGGTTTCCATCCCCGGGACTTATCTTTTTAACTTTTTGCCTAGCACCTGTCAGTCTCGGCTGAGTCCATACGCTCTATATCATTTATGTCGAAATTTTGCTTTACGCACGATATAATTAGTACCGTATTTCTACCCAAATGATGAACGCAAATGATATTTCCCAATGTAGCGGAACGAATTTTTCTTGAGACTTTGAAAACGTTAATATAGGAGAGAATTTCGTTGCCTTGGGAAGTTCGACCAAGTAATGATTTTATTGGAACAATTCGCATTGGTTGGCTCACATAATTATATTGCGTATAGTGCGTACACAAATACTATAATTATAAAGTGCGTATTGCAAGCATTCTCTACAGCAATATTGCACATTAAGACCTACATAATTTTAGTGTGTATGCCTATATACACTCCCGTCCAACTCCCCTAGATCTTTATGGACTATGTTCATTTGTTTTCGATCCCGGATTACTATCAGTAGACTGTTTAATTTATTACTATGGTCATTAAAAACTATTGTATGGCATTCTCTCTGTCTCTGTCAAACAAAAATTGTTTAAATCTTATACCTTTTATTTTGCTTTGCAAAAAATAGTGTCCATGATTATCCTAAGAAAATCTTATCGACTTATGGTTGTCCATCCCCGAAACGTCCCACGGTATTCATTTAATTCCCATTCCTTGGACTTAGACCTCTAGGCCTAGGGTAGAATGCACAAACATGACGTAATTTGCGCTTCGTCTTAAGCCTGCTTATTCCTATATTGTTACGACGAGACGTCAGTTACGCCTTGTTTATGTATTCTACCCCTAATCCTTTTAAATTTTGGCTTAACAGCTTCTGTCCGTCTCAGCATTTTTTTTATGGAAAATGTTCATTTGTTTTCCGATTCTGGATGGATGTCAGTATGAGATCATACTCATTAAACATCATTTTATGGAAACTTCCCTGTCTCTAAAAAAAATCAATGATAATGTTTTTTTTCTTTCTATTCTTTCCATTTTGCTTTGAAGCTGATCGTCTTTTTTTAACTTAACAAAATGATAATGCTCCTTTTTGCACCCGATCCCAGATCACTGTCAGCAAACTGTATGCAATCATGCTCATTAAAAATTATTTTTTATTACTAAATGATGTTTTCGTTCAATGAACGGCATCTCAACTAGTAAATGTATAAGAAATTAATTTCCATTTAAACATTTATGCTGTGAACGGGAGCAAGGGCAGATAGCCAAAACATTTAGGTTTTATTAGATGCTTTATCATACTTGTTTTATCATACTAATGGATATTACTACACTAATAGTATTGCTAGAATACTCTTATCTACGTCAGAACCATCCACTACGACTTGTTGATATGTTTCACAACATGGAAACACCATGATCACCAATCTATCCTCGCCAACATCGTCATTCACCGAATCAGCAGAGGTGCACTGCCAACCTCGTGCCAAAAACTGTGTGTACATTAGACGCTCTTTCTTTCATTTATTTTCACTCTAACGACCGGTATGACGGCTTGTCAGATTGACAGCCCACAGCGACTGTGCGTTGACATATTGCGTTGGCAATGATTGCGGTTTTTGATTTTGCGAGTTTTGTTTCATGTGTGCAATATTTTCTGCATCAGACAAGTAGTCATTGTTCAAAGGAAACAATACCTGCTCATCTACATTTCAAGTGTAAATTGCTTGGTGTAAAATGCCGTTTCCACATGTTGATACAGATGTGATGTTTTTAATACAGGTGTTCGGTGTTCTGTGGTAGACGCCAACAGGATAGTTTACCGTACTAGAACTTGTTGTGTTACAAAACTTAATGATGAACACAAATTCAGCTTTATGGAACTAAATAATACGTATTCTAGCTAGAAAAAAGTGTTACCATAGTCGTATGAACCTCTTTTACAAATACCTTCGATACCTCGCCGGAAAAAAACCCATTGGACTAGTAGGATAAAAACACAAGTTCGCTCTTAGACCAATCGTCATCTTCGCCAAGACCAGGAAATAAAGAATAAAGAAACAACTATCAAACACATTAGACATCAAGTCCCCAAGGTTTCTGCCAGCCGTTTGGCCCTCCGGAAGGGTCAGTGTGCAAGGAATGCCCGCACCTCGACCACCCATCCTTGATGACCGCGGGGTGGTTGGACGCCGGCGGTCGCTGGCCCTGGAACTTCTCCCTGCCCTGGTCGGCCAGGCCCAAAACTAAAAAACTTCACCAAAATGGACACGACAAACCAAGCAGGCAGGATGTACCCTACTTTGGTAAGCGCCCATCTTATCAAAAAATGTGTTTGTATGAACCAGACTTCTACTGGACTTTAAATAAAATGGCATTAGATGAGATAAAGCAAATTTTGTTTATATCGTTAAATAAAAATGATTATCAATTAGGACGCGCTCTTCTTTGGCAAACGTCTATCGTAATAATACTTAATGTTTTCTTTTCTTGCGCCTCAATCTTCGATAGTGGTATAAGATACGATGTGATAAGATAAACTGTACATAGCTGCAAGAAAATGGATATATAAAATTGGGCGAACCCTACTTTGCAAAGCGTCCTTCATATTTAGCGTTTCATTACTGCGCTTCAGGCTTATACGGGGTTGTAAGATTAAGTTAGATAAGATAAACTTTATTTTTCGTCAATGAAATGCATCAACTGTATTCATTAGGATGAACCTTATTTCGGTTCTCGTGTACCTTATTAGAATTAATTATGCCTCGTGTTTTGATTGCTGCTAAAAGACCCATGCTAACATATCTAAAGTAAAATATGCTAGGATAAGATAGAGGCACTTCTATTCGTTCAAGGAAAATGTATGATAATATTCTTTTGAAATTTTCTATTTCTCTTCTGAAATTGATTTCTATGCTTGCTAGAACTCAAGTTGAAAGTATAAAAATGTGGAAAATGGTTGACTAGGTACTCCAATTTTATGGATACATTGATAGAAAGTTAAACTTTACATTATTATTTTTTACAGTTTTTATATTAAAAGAATCGTAATTTCCTATAAATGTAGTTTGTTATATTGAATGAAAAGCAGAAGAAACATAAAAAATATCAGTGAGAAAAACGATATCCTTCGGGAGAACCTTGGAGACTTTAAACCCATAGAGAGAGAACGCAGCTATCTATCTATCTATCTATCTATCTATCTATCTATCTATCTATCTATCTATCTATCTATCTATCTATCTATCTATCTACCTACCTACTTACCTGCCTACCTGACTACCTACCTATCTACCTACCTACCTATCTATCTATCTATCTATCTATCTACCTATCTATCTATCTATAAGAATGAACTGAACTAGAGAGATAAACACACACACACACACTCGCTCGCTCTTTTACAGAAAGAGAATTATCTAGACAGAGGCGGAGAAATGTTGATTTTCATAGGCTGTTTTTTATATTTTGAAAATGGAAATTAGTTCGAAGGGTACACACTATTGTTCAGTGTATGTGTTTTGAGTTCAACTTCTATATAGTAATAATCGCTCTAAAAATCGTGAACTGCATGTCATCAATGTTCGTATCAATTTCATATTTTAAACATAATTGCTTCTATTAAATAAGCATAGCTGTTTCAAAACCTGTTGGTTTGTTTGTTTGTTTTCGTTGTTTCATTACAACAGTACAATTATCAGAGTAATGTTTATTCGCCGTAATTAGATGCACACGACATCATTGTCTATCTAAAATGTTATTTGGCTATTCAATACAAATTCAAATTGAAATACATTAAATTTATTCTTAAGGGCAGATTTTTACACAGATGCAGAGGACAAACTGTTAGTCATACTCATAGGCACATGAGCATGATATTTGCAAATTGGAAACCGATAGCTATTTCCATTTACAGGTATCAAGCTTTCACCATTACTGAATCATGTTCAGGTTCTAAGTTAGTTATAAAATGGATTCATGTTTTTAAAATGTGCTTAGGTGATGGTATAATGAAAGATGGAAAAGAGGGAAGGTTAAAGAATGAGAGGATTATAGAGAGCAAGAAGGGACAGGAAGAGAAAAGAGATAGAGATAGAGAGAGAGAGAGGGAGAGAGAGATAGAGAGAGAGAGGGTGGATAAAAGGAGAGTGGTATATGAGACCTGGGTTTGGGAATGAATTTTTAAGTGTAAAATAGACTGAAAAAATTAAAAAGAGAGAATGGGATAGAAAAAATGAAGGATATATACAGGAGGAGGAATGAGATAGAGTTAACGGGAGAGATAAATGGCAGATACAGGGGGGGTCAAATATGGAAGAGATAGAAATATAGAATGAAATAAAAATAATAAGGACCACTGTATCATCCTATACATTATTCGTCCGTGTTGTCTCGAAGTTTTTTTTCTGTTTTTACCACCTACCCACTTGTTCGTTTTCTCTCTCTCTCTCTCTCTCTCTCTCTCTCTCTCTCTCTCTCTCTCTCTCTCTCTCTCTCTCTCTCTCTCTCTCTCTCTCTCTCTCTCTCTCTCTCTCTCTCTCTCTCTCTCTCTCTCCCTCTTTCTTTCTTTTTTCCCTCCTTCCCCCCCCCCCCCCCCCAATCCATTCTCTTTTCCGCTCGCTCTATCCTATGTCTGTTTGTCTGTATGTCTCTCCGTCACTCTCTCTCTCTCTCTTTCTCTCTCTCTCTCTCTCTCTCTCTCTGTCTATCTCTATCTCTCTCACTACCATAGCTGATGTGGCAGTTTCACGCTCCACCTATTGCGCAATCATCAGAGAATCTGAATGGTGAGCACCCATCAATTTGTATGTACTCAACAGTGTCACCAGAAATATCAAGATGCTATCTCGAAAGAGCAACAGCTTTCCCAGCTGCCTATTGTGAAACAACAATGTGCAACATGTTGTATTTTGTAGCGAACTCTTCAATTTAATTTATTTCTGATGTCTGTTCATCAAAGAAAACTGCAACCCCATGGAAAAAGTGGTAAAACAGCACCCATCACACTGAACAACAATGGCAAAAAGATAAAGAGGCGAATGATATTTCCTTGTAAAATAATTTTGCTATAAGTTACATCATATATGTAGAAACAAAATGTTAGGAACAGTTATTATTAAATATATTAATTTTTTTCCAGTTTCAAAACAGCTTTAAGAGATTCGCTGTATCATGGTTTACATAAAAGAAACTTCATTGCCATGATATTAATATTCAATGACTTAGGTAGATTACTATAACTGACTTATTCTTGTTTTCAAGAGTATAAAATGTGTAAAGAAATTCAGTAAAAATGTGCATGACATTGGAAACTACTTGTACTATGGCTGCTACTGCCGCTGCTGCTGTTGGTGCTACTACTACTACCATTACTACCCAATCAGAGCGGAAACCCCCAGTCCTTGCCCGTTCACATTATACTGACCCTAGCCCAATCATTGAGAAGCAAAGTGGCTAGATAGGATTTGAACCCTGCGCCACCTGCAAGGGATCCGACACTTTACCATAGCGCAACGACGCTCCCTTTTGTATATACAGCAAAATATTTAAAAAAAAATATTTGTGTAAACTTTTTGTGTCAAATATTTAAATCGAAAAAACGTGTGAGGAATTTACCTCCACACAACTAAATATAAAACACTTCATATCGCTCATTCTGTATTTCTACCTAAAAAAAACAAGTAAAGAAGTGTTTTATATTTAGTTGTGTGGAGGTAAATTCCTCACACGTTTTTTCGATTTAAATATTTGACACAAAAAGTTTACACAAATATTTTTTTTTAATATTTTGCTGTAGATACAAAAGGGAGCGTCGTTGCGCTATGGTAAAATGTCGGACTCCCTTGCAGGTGGCGCAAGGTTCAAATCCTATCTAGCCACTTTGCTTCTCAATGATTGGGCTAGTGTCAGTATAATGTGAACGGTCAAGTACTGGGGATTTCCGCTCTGATTTGGTTTCGTCTTGAGACTTAGTAGACGTTAAACTAAGAGACTGCTCTGCTTTGTGCCACCAAAGATTGCAATTGATATAAAAAAAAAACAACAATGAAATGAAATCTCATCACGAAACCTATTTCTCATTCACAAATTGATATTTAAGTGTTTATAACATTATAACATATTAAGCTTACTTAAATTAAAAATATTTATTAAGCTTACAGACAATACAAATTAACGAAGGTGCATTGTGTAGTTCTTTAAACCAATCAAAACCAGTTGTACCCTTTTGAAAATCCCTTTAATAGAACATTGCCTAAAAATAATATAGGTAAGGCGCGATCTATATATTAAAAATACTGTGGTTAATTTTTTTGTGGTGCAACAAATAGCTCAGTCGGTTGTGCTCTCGGTCACCACTGTAAAGTCCGATGTTACAGCTACATCTGACGCCCCTTCCTCTGGAAACCTTGGGTACATTAAACAAATCAAATAATAACATTTAAATACTTCGTAATATAAAAACGATGTGATCTTCAATAATTGAAACAAGATCTTATTATTGTGAGAAAACTGCTTAGCTAGTAAAAGTAGCTAACACATTAATGTCAGTTAGTTGGAAAGTAAAACTAGGAAAACGAGAAAAATGGCAGCTCGGCAAAAGGTCGTGTGGATGACGTCAGCGACTGGCTACTAAGGTGGCCCACAAATGCAGGAAGGATGGCCTTAGACCGAGAGCTTTTCATACAGATTGCTAGTCACGACGTTCTCCAGCATCGCGTCTAAAGATTGGCTCCAGCGTGCACGAACACATGGTTATTCATCACAATCGTAAAAAGGCAAGATACCACTTCCCTCACAGCACAGTGACATCTTACTGATCATATAGTCTCCTTCCACACAATTTACTTTCAAATCTGTCGCAAGTCTATTACACCATCACCGACTCGCTTTGCACTCACGCCTAAATCTCGCTCAGGTCATCCAAGACAGGTCGCCTTAAAGTCCTCGATATCCTTTCTTGCCACTGCCATCAAGAAAGCGAGCTTCGTCGATAGAGTAAGCGGCTTTTAATCAGGAGGGTTTGAGCTCGAATCCCAATAAACCTCCTCATTCATAGCAGGTTGGGTCGGTTTTACCATTACATATACATGGCGTGTATCACAGGAGACCTGATTATTCAATCAGAGTCTTTCTGATTGAATCGAGTGAGATCGGACGGGGCCCGATTAACATTACTTCGAAAACCTAGGAGACTCAAAACGAATCAAAGATTAAGGACTGAGATAGTAAGGTCTGGTATCCGCGTTTTGCCTTGGTCATACACTGTATTGTCAGGCGTTAGGCTCGGAATACGTCTGTGTGGTGTGCACGGTGCTTAAGAAAGTAGCAACAAGAAAACAAACGTCTACCTCAAAATTGTTTTGTTTATTTATTACTTTTACATGAATTTCCACTTTGAATCTTCAGCTCTTGAGGTTTCAGACAGCAAGCGAGTGGAAGAAGAGCTCGCCCAAGAGTCCAGCATCTACAACAAGCCTGACAGTCTCCGCAGCGCTGCCATCATCGTCTCATGGATGTCCGTGGTCTTCTCCTTCCTCTCCGGGGTGGCCGCCATAGGTAGGTTGTATTTATTTTAGCCTATAGGCAGATGCGGTATGATGCAAAGCCACAATTAGACTCCTATGATGACAATTGCTCATTTGCTATTATAAATAGTATTGCATCTCATGCTCATTTATGTGGTTGAATGCCGGTCGTTGTGCTCCTTCCCATTTAATATGGGCAGATCAAGTCTGATGTAGTACCATACATAGATAATCATGGCAGTTAATGCACATTTGCTATTGCTAATGGTTGTATCTCATTTCCGCATTTAAATAAGTTGAAAGTTGAGCTGTCACTCATAATATCAATACATGTAATAGAATATTCGAATCCTTTTTTTCTTTTTTTAGAAAAGAATAAAACATAACTATGCTGATGTCCTTTTCCTTGGTTTGGTGAAGCTCAACTTTCCTTTGTTGCTATTTGATGGTTGCTGATGCTAAGAGTACAACTTTTTAATCAGTTACGGTTTCTGCTAATACTTTCTCTTTATTTTTCTGTTGATCCCACAGAAATGTTTCTATTTTCCCCAAATAAAAAAAACGTTTACTTCACAGACTTACCCCCTTTCACATCTGTTGATTTTTAATTTGTTATTAAAAAATATATGTTTTGAATGTTTCAGTCATTTCAGAAATCGTCGACAGTGAGTCCTTGTTTGGATACGGAGTGAGTTTTTTTAATGGTTTTTTTATTATTTAGGTTTACAATAAGAATTACATGTATTGATTTACTTGAATTGTTAAAAAAGTTTTATTTTTCATTATTCCTTTGAAGAACAAATTTTTGTTCAATTTTTAAGACATACATGGAAATTCTTTATCACCTGATTTTGTTTTCCCAGGACGTAATGTTAATGATATTGCAAATTCACTCTGAATATATTTTAAAAAATGATTTCTGAATATAAATAACTATATTTTTTTACCCTTTTTCTTCCTCTCCCTTTGCTTGTCAGTCTGTCCACCAGTCTGTCTGTGTCTGTCTATCTCTGTACCTTCCCCTTTTCTTTCGCTCCCCATCTCTCTCTCTCTCTCTCTCTCTCTCTCTCTCTCTCTCTCTAGTACAAACGCCAGCAGTCTATTTCACCATTATAATTAATTCTGTGTGCTTTTTATTGTGTCTCGAGCACCTCAATACATGTAACTGCTTCACTCAGTTTTTTCTCTGACTGTTTTTCTCGCTTCTCTCTTTCTCTCTCTCTCTGTCTCTGTCTCTCTCTCACTCTCTCTCTCTCTTTCTCTCTCTCTTTCTCCACTCTCTCAGTATCTCTTTATTGAATGCTATCTTAATTGTTTATTTCAACGTCTTGAAACTATTGCTCATCTCATGGTACATGCTAAGTTCACACTCAACCGCCTTGTGAATCTTATATCGAATTCTATTTCCAGCTAGACGCAGTTCTAGACAGCCTGTCCTCAGTGGCTGTCATCTGGAGATTCTATGGGAAAGGATCGTCAGCTGCTGCCGAGGCCAAAGAAAGAAAGTAAGCAGGTTAAATGAATTTAAAATAGGTGTATTAATTATTAAAATAGCAACTAGAAATTGTTAGCAGCTAATGTACCTATGTTGAAGTAGATTTAAAGATCTGAGTTATCATGTATTTAGATGGCAGAGTCGGGCGGTTTCAATTTTCATTCATCCATTAAATGTCTAAGATTTTTTTTGTCGAGATTACTTTACTCCCCAGGTAACTGAATAAGCTGTACTCATAACGACGATACTTAGAACACTTTCTAAGTTCAATTATTAATGAAGCAAATTCGTGTGCAGCATTACGGATTAGTATAGATAACATTTTTAACTAATTTAGTTGTTATTTTTATTGTGGTTATTTTCACCCATGACCGGACGACTATACAATGACCACTAATGGCGCGTATTAAGGGAACAGTAACTCCTAATTTGGACTCTCATAATTCTAAATGCATGTTTAGCTGAATGTAATAGGCCTGTGTGCTTGGACTAGAACTTGTATAATATTGCCATGAAATACGAAGAGCACAAGCCTTTCAACCGTAACTCATAGTACCGGTATTCACGATCTTTTGAATCTGCTTTTTTTTGCGTCTTTATGTCGCTAACGACTTGCATATAATATTACTTTATGTTGCTTAAATGAACTGTGCTCATAAAAAAATTCATCTGTTTCTTGTCAAATGAAATTATCAAATGTGTTTATGTATGGCATTTCCCAATGCATTTTTCTTGTTCTTCAAATGGTATATTTTTGTATTTTTCAGGGCCTGTATAGTCATATCCTTTTTTTTCTTCGTATCTGCGACTTCTCTGCTATACAAATCAGGTGTAGCGCTTTCCAAGGGGGAAGAAAAATCTGAGGATGTGAGTGAGATTTTAAACGTTTTATGTATTTTTAGTTATGTGGATGTGTTTAATGTTGTATCTTCACTCTGTTATTTTGGTTAGGGCAAGCGAAACTCTTTTTAACGCGTCTTGAGTTCTCAAGAAAAATCACATAATTATGACAATAGGACACTGAAACAAAATACTGGGAATCTCCCAAACTAGTGGGGAAACACCAAGCTGTCTGAGCGGGGATCGAACCCACGTGCTGTATTCTTGGATCACCTGCCCCATTTGTAATTCTGTTAAGCCTTGTCTCACAGGTCTACTTTTATCTATGTCTTAAATCTTTTCTCTTTATTTTCTATTTTTATGAGACAAATTATTTTCTTTTAATTCAGGTTGAGTCCATGTTCTCTGTCTAAGTTAGTTTAGTTACCGTGTGAATAGATCCCTCTTTTTCAATATCTTATCATAACTTTGTGGATGTAAAAATAGTTGAAACACTATGATTTAAAAAAAAAATGTCTCCGTTATTCTCTATGTATAATAAATGTTCTTTCTTTATTGCTGATATTAAATGAAATATTTTTTTGGTCTCTCTTTAAATTTGTCTCTCTAGCTCTTTCTTGGCATCTTTCTATGTATTGATTTTTTTCTCCGTGTGAATAATAACTACCATTGCTATCACTTCTCTAAGGAAAACCGGATCCTTACAGATGTTTTCTCCGGTATCTGCGGAGCCGTGTCTTTGGTGCTGGCCTCTCTCAAGGTCTACCTGGGACTCAAGCTGGATAGCAGAGCGCTGCTCACAGATAGTAAGCTCCAAATCTGCTTACCAAGCAGCATATATACACGCATAATAATAAATAATAATTGATATAGATCGATAAACACGATTTACTACTTCGAGCTTAAAGCGCTTAACAATGTTAAAATTAATGGTGTATAAAACTTAGAATAGTAATGAACACGTACATGTATAGCTGAAATGAATAAATTAAACCGACATTGGTATTGATGAAAGTGTCAATCCAATATTTAAAAAAAAACAGGCCAAGTCAATGTAAAAGTAAATTTTAAGAAGATAATATTACCAGCTAAATATGAATAATAGATTAGGCATAGGTATGAAGTAATCACACATTCATGAGTTCGTAACGTACTTAAAGAGATAATGGCGGGTTCTTAAGTGGCAGACACATACCTCCTCACATTATGATTATTAACCTTGGAAATATAAATGGTGTTAAAAGACATATAAATGTGCATGAATTATTGATGGTTCAAAGTAATTATCGCACTAAACAGATAAATAGCATAATATTATTTGAAAGAATTACCTTATTGTAGTTTCTAAGTTTCTCGCGTTGTGTCGACACTCATCAAGTGAAGGATTGTTCTGAGGTATGGAACAATACTGGCATCGTTTGTGCACTCAGTGTGCTAGAAATATAATGCTGCAGAAATTCAAAAGTCAACTTTTTTTTAAAGTTTACCTTTAGTCCTGGGTTTAACGCTAAACAATGAACAAACAAAGAAGCAAACAGACTACGTATGGTCCAGAGTGTACGCTTACAGCACCTCTTACTATTGACTGTTCTGTTTGTGTGCCAGGTATCATCACGTACGTTGGAGCAGCGATGAGCTTCCTGGGCTTGCTGGGTGTGGAGATCTACAGGATGGAAGACAGTGTCTGGTATCTGGACGCTGCTTTCGGTTTGTGCTGCGGGGTCTTCCTTCTCTGCTTTGGTGCAAAGTGAGTCATATAAGATTTTCCTGCAAGTGTTTTCATCACTACTTCAAATTGAGTAATACACTGTATAGGATTTTCCTATTAGTGTTTTCATCATTGTCTCAAACTAAGTAATACATGATTATCCTGCAAGTGTTTTCATCACTACTTCAAAATGAGTAATACACTGTATAGGATTATCCTGCAAGTGTTTTCATCACTACTTCAAAATGAGTAATACACTGTATAGGATTTTCCTATTAGTGTTTTCATCATTGTCTCAAACTAAGTAATACATGATTTTCCTGCAAGTGTTTTCATCATTGTCTCAAACTAAGTAATACATGATTTTCCTGCAAGTGTTTTCATCATTGTCTCAAACTGAGTAATATGCGATTTCCCTGCAAGTGTATTAGTCATCTTTCGTTGCCCTCCACCCATGGCAAGGTATAAGCTATGCGCCAGAGAGCGGCATATTCTTTCTTGGGTTCGCTTTTTTAAGTTACCCTACCAAAGGCCTGCCTTTGTCAAACCCTTCTCAACAAAGCTCTGCCAGGTTTCACGTGATCTACACCTCGTATTTTGCTTCTGATGTTTTTACTGCATAAATAATATAACTATACCGATTTGGTTCGAAACCTCGTTCGGTCTGATCTGTGTTGCCTCTTAGTTTGTAAAACCTGTAAATATGTATCGTGCAAAACGTTGAAGAGTTGGACGCAGTATCTAATATAATTATGCATAATCCCACAAAAGAAAAGGTTTTTGAAAATAACATGCATGTGTAGAACCGAAGGTTATAGTGGAGCGTGGCCAAACCTCGTCACAGATATTTAAAAGAGGGAAGGAAATGGGAATAAAGCCTTACAAAAACGACAGAAGAAAACTTTTAGCTTAAAGAAAGGCTGATTCTTGTGTTTTAGTAGTAAACCGCGAAATGTAGCAAAGTCGTTTAGATAAGTTCACAGATCACATAGAATGCGTGGGACTTGTCAATAGAATACGCTCCCCTACTCCCCACAAAAGGAAATAAAATGCTCTCTTCTTTTTTAAAGGTTCAAAAAAGTGAGTTTGCCGTCCCACTTTTCAACTGTATCCACTCTGCTAGATCAGTCGTCTTATCTTTGAGTAATCAATAAGTTCACAGACTGTATCAGCTTTTCAAAAAATCGCCCCGGTGTATAGAAACGCCGTAACAATCTAATAAACGCATTCTGAGACAGTGATAACACTTAAGTGAAATAATAATGATCTCTTTAAAAGGTGAACCGTGTTCTTGTTGTCTTCATTAATTCTGTGCTCTTTCCTGTCTGCTCCAGACTACTCATCCAAATGACGTGCCTGTACCCCAAACACCAAGTCTTGGAGGATGAGGTCCAATCCTGACCTTTGGCCCGCAGCATCACTTAAGGTTCCGATCTCGGCACCTCCAAAAGATCTGATTTTACTGTTGTGGAGCTACGATCTCTGTGTACAGAAGGGCGAATCTGAAGCCCTGTCTTTGTATAGCGTGTTATGATCTAGTATCTAGAGTCATAACTATTTTTAAAATATATTTGTACAAAATGTGATCCAGAATCTATAATCATATCTTCGGTGCCCCAGACGATTGCCTTTAGACACTCATATCCACTAGACCTGGTGATCTTTTCCCGCTAAAGATTGTTATTTTGCCATTGCTATCATAATTGCTATCCCATTGACGAAATGGTCTGTTACCATTCCATTTTATGGGTAATAATCTTAACAGATAATTAATATCTGTTTTATTAGTGATATTTATAACGAATACGCGAGGCATTTTTGTGTCAAAAAACATTTTGCTCTGTTGAATAATACCTCGAAGATCACAATGCATGACTGTTGTAAAGCAATCAATCATACAGTGTTAGAACAAAATTCTCTGACTTCAGAGAAAGAAAAACAACGAGAAAGAAAAGAGAGAGAGAGAGAGAGAGAGAGAGAGAGAGAGAGAGAGAGAGAGAGAGAGAGAGAGAGAGAGGGGGGGGGGGTAAAGAGAGAGATTATATTGAGATTGGCAACTATAATGAAATTCTGTAGATATCTAATTCACACATAATAATAATAATAAAGTTATTTATCATAGACCAATATCTACATTTACTATCGTGCCAAGCCTGCCTTATCATTCGTCTTTCAAGAAATCCATGAAAACACCATTCTCGGTGTCACATCAGTATTTGAGCATGCTATTTATTGAGCACCTTTCATATGCCTGTTTATCAAGGGTTTGTATATATCATTGCGATGGTGAGTAATTAACTTCATAACAAACATAATTAATTAATAAAGAAAATAATCTAAACGGAAGCAAATTTCATCCTGCGTAACTGATAGTTCATTTTAAGTACTTCGTGAAATGAGCTTGTAAAAATTCAACCGTTTTGGTAATGAGGTTCCTTGATTAATATCGAAGAAGTTCATATCTTTTCTTCTTTAGGCCTTAGCGCTCAAACTACTGCTCTAATATTCAACTTGGCACAAAGATGTAGTGTCCCACGAAAAGATACACACGAATGGCTTTTCACTATTTCCTCCCAAAAATGCTTCGTTTCGCCAACTGAGGCCAAATTACGGAAAAATCGAAATATTCTTTCGCAATCGACTTTCCTTTCAGATGAAGACTCAATGAAATAATTTAGAAAGTATTAAATGTTTCTGTTTTCAAAAGTGCATTGATCTCGACGTATACACCACATGATATAGAGTTAAAGACCCATCTGTGGTACAAGTAATAATACTTAGTTTAAGTAAATATTGTATAATAATAATAATCAAATATTAAAAAAAGCATATTTATATATGTAAAAAAAAAGACTCAATAGCTTGTATATACAAATAATAGTGCAGGAGTCAATTTTATTATTCAAGGATCATCACCTATACAAAAAACGCAATTCACAGTTTTAAACGTTTTAAATTAAACCTAAACAAAATATTACAAAATATGAATTCGAACGCAAAAGTTTAGGATAAAACAATTTTATTTTGGCGACTTATAAAGTTTTCTCACAGAATAAAAGAACTTGTAGTTTTAACACGTGTTTTACCTCTGTGTGAAGAAAAAAGTTGGTGGATAATTATTAATTCTTACTCATTCTTTAGTAAACAAATTGTGAGTTTTAACACAGAGCGATGTCATGAGCAGTACTTCAAGCTTTGCCCATCCTACAATTGCCACGATTTTTGACAGTTGAACGTCTGGTAACAAAACATAAAATTAAAATATGAATGTTGCCTGTGTTAAGTATAGATTTATTATTATTTTGTTTACATAATCAAGACAATATGGCTGCACAAATATGAACAGATATTCAAGATATATTAGAATGAAATCGGTAAAACAATGACTATGATTGTTGCAACATTATTTATTTTTAATGTAATTTGATATTATGAAATAACATTATTTTGATATTTTTACGTGTATATATTTATGAATCAAATAATATATTTGTCACATGATACTTATAATATGATGAAAATCATTAAACTATTTTAGTGTGTAAAAAAAACACACGTGTATGTTATAAAAAGACTTCATTATACAGATTGGTGTCTTTTTGTACTGAAAGTTTATTATATGGAGTGTAACATGGAAATACAATTATAACGAATATACATCACACGTATATTGTTCAACTTTAAAAATCAATGTTCAAAACATTCAAGTTATTTAGTACGTTGCCTTATGGTTTATACTGAAAATAAACAATGCAAGTTCGAACAAAACTAGAACAAAGATAATGTCAGATTTTGTGTGTGTATCTGCATATTTACATTGTGTCTTAGTTGTTTTAATGTAATTATATGGTAATAATATAATTAAGTTAAAGTGTTCAAATTAAAAAAGCACACACGTTTTCTGTGATAGGTCTAATAAAAGGATATTAGAATGCATGCAATGTTGTTATCTGTATTTTTATGTTATTAAAAAGTTGAGGTGATACTCTCATTTTATAACATGTCTTATTCAATATTAAAACTAAGCTTATGAAAGTGAAATGGAAATTAATTTTGTTCGATTCAGACCATGCCGAAATTTTTTGAAGCATTGATAAAGCGAAATTGCACTATGGCCTTGTCTCCTATAAGTGGGCATAAAGATCATCATTGTTGTTTTCCACTTGACGCTCTAGAGGTTTCTTCAGACCATTTGAATACGTGTACTAATGTCATGAAGGGGTAATGGAACAAGGAAAGGAGGAAGAGATGGTTTTGGGCAAATACATCAAATATTGATAATCTGCATTCTATGTAGGCTCTTGTCGTCCAATGTATGTAACTGCTTTACTTTTTTTTTTCACCTCCATAGTACTTTGGAGCTTCGAGTAAAAGCAGAGCGGGTCGTGGGGCTCAGTTATGAATTTCATTCTTTTATGAATAATTGCCTCACATCTTTACGATGCATTTTCAAAAGATAATCAAAACACTGCATATAAATAAACCACGCTGCTTTACATTTCTTGATTGGTAGGTGTGTTTTTTCTTCCAAAACCGGGTTTCTATTTGGCCTTTGTTCTTTGAATTAAGTCAAAATCAAAGCATCGTATTGCATAAACAAACTTCAGGTATCCAAAAGAGATTGAAAAAAATAATTTTAGAAATCAATGCCGTGAAATGCATGTAAACATGAACACATGTATTATAAAGCTTGTCACGCACATGAAAATAGACATTTTTTAAATAGGCTTAATTTCATCCTCTGATTTTACAGTTAAATCAAGCACTCTAAATAAACGGCGCAGTGTGCGCATTAAAGTTTGGCGTCTAAAACAAACAATAATGTTTATTGCGTGCGCCTATGTCGGGTTCGTTTCTGTCACAGAATTCACATTTTTAGACATCCGTCTCATCGATACATGATGTCTGATAGCTAAGGGTTTTTTTTTTAAAGCTCAATATGCTCAAATGAGAAAAATGGAATGTTTGCATAACCTAAAGATTATACCCACGTAAATCTATGAGACTTAGATAGTACATTTTTGTACATTTTCTGTCTTGTCTCAATAAAATCTTGTCGATATCAATTTTGGGGGTACCTCCCTCATAATAAGATTCTTAATTGACATAATATGTAGGTAAAGTTTAATATTTTGTTAAAACATTGTCTACACTTTCGTCATATTTTTTAACAATGTGCCTTGCTGTTTTGTGAGTATTTTATGACATAGAAAAAACAATGATCTAATATATGTATTTCAGTCTACTTGATTGAATTTACTAGCATTTAAAAAAATATTCCCTCGAGAAGAAAAATGCTAGCGTTGTCTCTCATGTTTGCAATAAAACTTGATGTAAAAAAAAAAAAAACACCTCGGTATTAACAAGTTTCTAGATGTGTATTAGACGTTTTCTTGTGGATTTATTTTGTCAATTTTGCAATGCAGTTATTCTTTTATTTCCCTTTTAAAGAAACGTAGATTACTAATAATTGTTCTTGTCATTTCTTTTAAGTGCATAATTATAAGGTCACAGTTTAATACTCTCTCTAATTTTTTTCTCTCTCTCTCTCCCTCTCTCTCTCTCCCTCTCTCTCTCTCTCTCTCTCTCTCTCTCTCTCTCTCTCTCTCTCTCTCTCTCTCTCTCTCTCTCTCTCTCTCTCTCTCTCTCTCTATTTCTGTTTCTGTCTCTGTCTTTTACCATCTATTTATATGTCTATTATCACTCACCTCTTCTCTATCTGCCTGCCTTTCTATTTATTTCTCATTCTCTCTCTCTCTCTCTCTCTCTCTCTCTCTCTCTCTCTTTCTCTCTCTTATTATAAAGCTAAGTGGGGCAACATTCGATGACAAAGGTTGGAGAAGAAAGAAAAAAAATGACATTCAAACTAAAGCATGAAGAGGAAGTGGGGCCCGGGAGAGAGAGAGAGAGAGAGAGAGAGAGAGAGAGAGAGAGAGAGAGGGAGGCCCTGGGGGGAGGAGAGAGAGAGAGAGAGAGAGAGAGAGAGAGAGAGAGAGAGAGAGAGAGAGAGAGAGAGAAATAACTAATATTAACATTAACAGAAAAAGGATCATTGATATAGCCAGGATATCGGAAAAGACAAATGTAAAAAATAACAAATTTAATTTCCAACTCTCTTCACTTATTCCTGCAGATCAATAATGCTTATAAGCCAGGTTACACACCACTAGCTGGCGTGTAAATTCAACGGGAAGCTATGATTACTTTTGATAATATTGTGATAATATCGGGTGTGGTAGTTTTGATAGTAGAAAGTATTCACATTACGGTCTACGGTCTAAATTAGACCAATTTTAATGATTCACATACGCCGGTGTTTAACAAATGTAAGTACATGTATTCGCTTTTAAAGTAGGTAGGCTTTATTCTGTGGGTAGCAAGTACACCGTCGCTGTGGGTAGCTGGTCGTAAACCTTCTTATTCGTATATCTTTAAATGAGTCGTAAGCTTACAACAGCGTTGTACTCATGAACCTAGATCTATCGGGCGATCTTCTTTTTATTCAAATTTTCTTATAAACACATATAACTTCTTAATGTTTAAAGTTTATAGCAATAGGTTTCTAACGAAATTTACTGTCTGTATCGTATATTATCACGATGTCCTTTGTTGTAGATCCATCGTTTTTATTCATTTTGGCTATCCTACTTTAACATTAATTTTTTAAGTTTACTTTGGACACAAAGTAGCCTTCTAAAAATTCTTTGAACCCATTCGCTTCTAGATTATGATTTATCTACCTACTCTGGTAGAGGTTTCACTGAGAGGTTTTTGCGTTTGTGCGTCTGATTCCTTCTTTAAATCCTAGTAAAACCTATTTTTAAAGATGAAGTGGGCCGCTTTAATTTCAATAAAGAAAAAGAGTCAGCACGCGTCACGCTATCTTCTGTAGGAAAAGCATTGTGAGCTCTGTTTGTGAAACTTCTCACTATATCTATCGCCTATGGTGCCACTGTGTTTGTGTGTGTGTGTGTCTATTTGTAACCAAGCGGACTAACTCTGATAAGTTAGGCCGTGCATACAGTAAAACACAGTTATCTCTCTTTGTCTGGAAAGTAATGAGACCACAGCTATAAGATTAATTTCCCAACGAAAGTTCACTGTTTAGAGAGCGCCAATAGGCTCAGTCGTTAGTGTTGTCGACTGGTGAGCTGGTGGGATTGAGGATCGAATCTCAGTTAATGTAGCTATAAATGTTGCATAGGTTTATGTGGAAAAAAAGAACATGTGACGTAAAAATAACCAGAAAATACATCACACAGTAACTGCGTTTAAAAAAAAAGCACTAAAAAGTTCACCGTTTCTTAATGTATCAAATTATTTTTTAATTGAAAATTAATTGTATTAATAATTGCGCAAAAACCCAGAACGCGTTTTTTCTCTCCTTTAAACTAGAAAGTATATCCTATCCATGCAGGCTATTTATGATATGTTCCTCTCTGTAGTAAATAAAAAAGCGGCTAACTTGGGAACAATTATTAATCATCTTAATAAGTTGAAATTGATATGCTCCTCCCTTTTTTATCCTTCTTGAATAAGGCATCTTTTTAAAATTATATTCTTTATTTTTTTCAAAGTCAAAACATTATTAGGTTCAAATTGTCTCTCCGGTGATGTTTGACCAACTTGTTTAACGTCTCCCATGTCTCAAGAAAGACCCTGTATATGGTGACCGCAGCCTAGACCGGGATGTCCGGGATTCAGGCGGTCACCTTGACATCCACATCCAACCAAGGCGCCTGAAGAGGAAAATGGAATCATAACCGCAATGAATTCCATTGCTCTTTTTATAAACGTCAGTCAGTTATATACTTAGTAGATCCTACCTCCCCTCCCCCTTTCTCAGCAAAACAAAAGCAAAAGAAACAAAAACAAAATCACAGATTACGTCTCTTTTGATTAGGAAACAAAGAAAGAAAAAAGCACAAACAAAACAAAAAGCAAAACTATAAATTGATTGTATTAATAATAATTTACTACCGCGTTGCTGCTAATTGTTATCCACTCTTAGATCATCTATGCTAGTTCGAATCTACTGCGCCGTATTGCCAGCTCTCCCAAATTATTATCAGCTCTTCGTCTACGCCCCTTTCTTTCTTATCTTAGCGGTATCACTGCGGAAAAATCCGATTTCGCTGATCCCTTGTTTGTTCTTACCAAAAGGCGTCTTAAGCCGGTACTTGGGCAGAGTACAGCTTGTAATATTATTTATTCTGTTAGTACATGAAAGATAGCATCAAAGGCATCAACTTCACTCCGTTAGGATGTGGGCTCTCTCAAATACACCAGGGTAAACAATGCAGAGGTAATCAACGCGGGGTCTAAGTGCAGCTTCTTGTAACTGCTGCTTCTGGTAGGTCTTAGGAAAATGGAAAACCCACTGCAATTCTGGTAAATCTGTACACACCAGTAGGATCACGAGTGGCGCAAAGCCAGGTGGTTGGCTATCGGTTTTGTAGATCTAGTAGATCCATAGATAAAAACAAATCTCTCCGAGGCGACCACCAACGACTGTTGAACAATGATCGGACGCGGTGCCTCTTGACGGAGATTCGAGACCCTTGGACCGTGGAGAGATGAACAAACAAGTCTGAAGTGTTGTGGGTGTTTGGGACTAGGGATTCGAGAAGTGGCTTTCTTTAATCTTTTTATAACGGCGGGTGGTGTTATTGACATGCAGTGTAGATTAAAGTTGAGCAAGCTAGCTAAATAGAGACTGATAAAATGTACTACTGGCATGATTATGGGACTCTCTTTGTTGTTTAAACTGGAAGCAAAGTTATATATCTTGCTTTAACAAACCAATCACCTTAGAGTCTAGTCTAATTTCCCCTTTAAAAACCTTTCTCCTTCGTATGACTTACTCCACCCTTCTGGCTTCTGCCTGTCTCTTTTTTTTTTCCATCATCTTATTTCTTCCTTCTTTCCTGTTTATTTCTCTCTCACTCCGCCTCTCTCTCTCTCTCTCTCTCTGTCTCCCATAGCCTGAAGAGAGAGAGAGGGAAGTCTCTCCACCTCTGAAAGAAGAGAGAGAGAGAAAGAGAGAGAGAGAGAGAGAGAGAGAGAGAGAGAGAGAGAGAGAGAGAGAGAAGTGAAGAAAGAGAGGGGGAAACATTTATGCTATAGTTCTGTTTCATTTTTTCTCTTTTGGTTTTTGTTTCTTGGGAATAAAGTCAAATAATCACATCCGTTTAAGAAATCCATCTGAAAACATTCAATGACAAATATTGAAATAAAGATTTTAAAGCACTGCTCTAGTACATAGATATGATGTAAGCTATACCTTCCATACATGGTGCATTGGACAAATGTAGAGCGCTCGGGTCCTATTCAGAAGATTGCGGGTTTCTCCCCGCCTTGGCCGAGGCGATTATTTTTCCACGTGTTGAGTAAGAATCAGTACAACGTGATACATAGAGTCCTGGGTCTCTGTCTCGCCCTTAACACAAAAAGAATACTCTCCGATCCAAACTGAAGGGTTTACTCACACTCGTGGCTCCTCTTTGTTCAGTGTTCCGGATGTGACCGCTTTATGTAGATACTCATTCTCACTCTCAGACTCAGATCCGGTCCGGAAAAACTTCTCTTTGATACAAAGGAAGAAAGACATGAAATGCGTTGCTTGGAATCCGTCGTATAGGACATCCTTGGGACTTGGAAGATGTACCGGTTGAGAAGGTTGTTTTCTCAGATCACAGAGAATTCGCATGCTCGAAATGAATTACTTGTACATTTACCACAACTGATTTCCGCTTCGGCGGTTCCTGCAGCTAAGAAAAGTTCCCATGACTGCTCTAAGATTATTACATGTGTAATAATGTACTTGGTTACTTTAAAGAGCCTGGACGAGTGTGAGTAAAACTAACATGGTAACATCTAACTGAGCAGGTAGTGGAAGTCTTGAGGCGGTTCCGGAGCTTAGAGATGAGAAAGGAAGACGTAAAAGCCTTTAGAGAGAAATGGTTTATAATATAATTAAGATAACAAACCTATAGAAAGCATCGGGTAGAGTTGTAAAAACACTATAATAGCACGAGATGCACTAATTTTATAAGGGAGAGTGGTCCAATGTTAGAGCACACGGCCTCTAATCAGAAGGTTGTGGTTTCGATTCACGCTCAGACTAGACTGCACATTGGATTATTGTTTTTTCTGGTTGCGTGGGGTGAGAACAATGTGATATGCCAGGTCGCCGGTATTCCTCTCTGGGACCTCTTCACCGTATAATATCTTAGTTAAAAACCTTGGACAGGTTAAACTAAGACAAAACTTCTCTCGGACTATGAATAAATTATAAACATAGAGGTAGAAAGGTTTATTTTTAAGATGAAAAAATGCAGAACTAAATCAATAAATGACGTTAAAATAACCCCTCCCCCTTCCCCCCCTCACAAAAAACAACAAAAAACAAACAAACAAACAAAAACAAACAAACAAACAAACAAACAAAAAACAACAGACAAACAAAAGAAACAAAAAGCAAACAACATTGGCCAACTTGACAAAGGCAGCAATTAAGGTATGAAATCGACAAAGTATCCGTTATTTTCAGTTTTAAAAAGTCTTGGTATCCCCGCCCTGTCTCTGTGTGGGAGCATTTAATATACCAGACTTTAGTCTTGGAACCCATCCTCTTTATTCCCTTGTTGCTGACGTGGACATTACGAAACCAACACAAAATCACAGTCCGTAAGGGTTCGATAGAAAAATCTCCACTATCATTTTACTTGTCCATTGTACAGTTCTGCCTTTTTGCGACTGTGATGCACGCTAATTAGGGATGAAAGTTTTGATCGTCCCCTAGGTTTGCCAAAGGATTTTTCTTCTAAACCTGTAGTTATGGAGACGGAAGGGCCAGTTGACATTCGAACCGCGGAGCTTCCGCTCTCAGCTGGCAGCACTAACCGAGTGATCGTCATTGCCATGTATACCTGTCTTTCTACATTATTGTAACTTATAACTCTGTTTGCCCCTTCCTCCCTCTCTCTCTCTCTCTGTCTCTCTCCCTCGTTATCTTTCGCTGTTTCTCTCTCCCCCCTCCCCCCCTCTCTCTTTTTCTTTTTTTCTCGGCATCCATGTCTGTCTATAGTATCTCTCAGCGTTTTTCTATCTGTGTGTCTGCCTGCCTGTTTGTCAGTCTGTGTGTATCTCTCTCTCTCTCTCTCTCTATCTCTCTCCTCTCTCTCTATCGTTTTCTTTCATTTTTTATTTCTCTCCCCCCTCTCTCTCTCTCTCTCTCTCTCTCTCTCTCTCTCTCTCTCTCTCTCTCTCTCTCTCTCTCTCTTTCTCGCCGGTGCTGGATCTAAAGTCCCACCAGAAGTGACCCAGCTTTTTTCTTTGAAAAAAAAAAGTTCTTTTTTATCAACGAAACGTACAAACTGGCATACTATGCACAAGATAAGTGAAACTTGTGCGACGACACATATTTATAATTCTAGCCTGTAAATTCTAATGATAAAAGGACAGAGTATAGGGATCAGAGTTAACAAATTGACGCATTGAAAGGCGCATAGCTAGATCATAGGTGCGCCTTCCATCTCAGAAAAGGGAAACCTCTCATTGTGTCTTCCCTTGTTACTTTGTTTTAAGTGCGTTTTTGTCTAAATTAGATCTAAAAAGGAAATACACGGAGAATATTATGAGAAGAACAGCGTGACATGATCACCGTATGGGTGTTTTTGTTTATTTGTTTTTTGTTTTTGTTTTGTATTTGTAAGCGATCTGGGCCTTGAAAATTCTAACTGTTTTAAGTTTTCAATGCTTTGTTTTACGTGAATTAATTTGACTTTTGAGTTGCTGTTTGTTGTTGATGGGTTTTTTAGCCACATTTCTTCTTGTCATGCGGCAAGTACCTCTTAATAATATAGTTTTAAAAGATACATTCTTTTTTATATTCTTTTGCATTGCATCACAATCAAAATTAACCTGAATCTAAACCAAACTGATCCAGACCCAGGTCCCGAGATCGCCAGTAAATATGTTGCATTATCCTTTCTTTTTTAATGCAATGCATTCCACTTTCGCCGTGGCTAAGTTTAAATAACACTTGATGTGAATATGTTTTTGGCTCAATGTGAGTGCGTCGCTGAATCATTTAAAGGTTGAAGGTATGAATCATGATTCTGACTTTATCAAATTATAACGAGTGCATCATTTCATCTTTTTTCCCCCGTAAAACACATATTTATACACATTACCAGCTAATATTAGTTTCAAAGACGAATGTTAGCTTATAAAGTATTCTATTTTGTTTCATCGTGGGTTTTTGTTTTGTTTTTGCTTTATCGTCATTAAATCCTAGAATGGTAGATGTAAACTATTAATCGATTGAATGTACAAATATTATATATATGGATGTTAATACACTTTATAATTTTAGGTATCTTAACACGTCAATCGTCTTTATTTCGTGTTTAGGATACCTGTATATGATTTTCTTCAATAAGTTAATTTCAAATTTAATTTTGCCTTTAATACAAGTGTTCCAATTATATTAAAAAGGTGGCGCGGAACTGTTCGGATAAAATAATTAGGCCTAGGCTACATGGTTTCCAATATAAGGCTGGAGCATTACAGTGTAAGGATGACACCTCTTGATTTCACTGGCGCAAATGAGTCAAATCTCAGTCCCTTTTATAATAAGAGAGCAAAGAACTTTTTTACGGTCACAGATTAGTTCGTAACATTTCTACTTTATACATGCCTCAGACCACAGCAAAGACACAAGAGCAAAGTATAACCAGAGTGATATAGATCTTTAGCAGACGAATAGCACGAGTTTTTAAGGTTCGCGAATGTAATTTTTTGTTAACGAAAAACCAAAAGATATAAGACCACAACAGTACTTATCTACACCTTTCCCTTCAAAAAACACCCCTAGGGTACGTTTCCAGGGGTGGAAATAGCACTCACAACAACTGTTAGTTCATATTCTACCAAAAACAAAGAACCGTTTATTTAGAATAACAACAAGAGCGACTCGCCTTATGGGCATAATAATTTAGTTTTCCGTGATATAGGCCCTAGAACATTCATTATCCTGCCATTATCGATAACAAAATTTAAGGAAAGCCTATAAGTGCCTGGACTGTAAAATCGCTTTTAATTTAAAAATGCACATGGCATAATTGTCAAAACCATTCAGTACACATAATCTAGCGAACAAGTTTGATATTTGTTTTTGGCTCCAATATAGATCTAATAGTACATAAAATGTTTTATTCAAAGAGCAAAGCTAAATCACTGTCCTACACATACGAAATCTATAACGTTTCGAAAAGGAAAAAAGCTAAAAGAATGGCATCATAAGACAATATTGTTTGAGGGAGTGAACCCCCCACCTGAGCTGGGCCCTGGGCCTACTGAATCCATTCTCTCTCTCTCTCTCTCTCTCTCTCTCTCTCTCTCTCTCTCTCTCTCTCTCTCCCTCCGTCTCCCCAATAACCTTTCCCGAACCTTCCTCTCTAATGACATGTCTAACTATTTCTCTCTTCTAAAGATTAAGTTCAGCATGGTATGTTGACCAATTCTGGACTTTCTTATTTCTTTTTTAAATTAAAAAAAACAACAACACATTGATATCGTCTTCTCAGGATATAACGACCCCATATAAAACGTGCATACGTGTTTCTATTAAATTAGTATGCGGTCTATAGTAGTTTATGTTTTGTTTTTATACAGATGAATAAGGTGGCTCCTCTCGTTACATTTCTAAAGGCAATCCAACCAGTGGTCGTCGTTACATTTCTAAAGGCAATCCAACCAGTGGTCGTCGTGGGTTAAAATCTCATAATTATCACCAGTAAAATGCACCGGTGTTTCGTGGGATATCTATTTTTTTTAAATTCTCTCCTATGAATATTAATTAACCTACACATTTTAAACAAGTAAAAGTTATGGTACGTATACTTCCAGGGAAAAAAATCCAATTGAAATGTCTTATTTTGATCTACATGGCTATACGACGCTTAGTTAAAGTTAAGACAAAATCTGGTAAAAAGTAGATTTCGAATTCGAAAAACGAATTCTTACTTAGATCTGGGGCCCATGTGCTTAAAAAATTGTATTTCACATTAGAAACAAAAAGCCGAGACATGCAAGTAACTTTTTTTTTTCTAATCTGAGTTAAACTTTTTTTGGTCACACATTTCCACTTTCTATTTGATCAGTTTTAGAGAGAGATTTTTTTCTTTTTTGATTTGAAACATGAAGTTTTTCTATACTGTGCGTATCTTTTGTTTTTATTCTTGATGTAGTTGATTTTTTAATACAGAAAATTAGAAAGCTCCCACTACAGAAAGACACAATGAAAATGTTAAAATTTAAGTGAGCATCAAGCAATTCAAGGAAACAAGCTTAGGCTACTTGGCAGGACCTGCCATATGCTTGATGTTTATTGAACCTTGATTTGGGGATGGTTTCCCCTACCCCGTCTTGCGAAATGATTATTCCATTAGCGAATAATTTAATTTAAGAATAACTGCATTCTAATTTTATCAATACAAAATTAATAGTCTCTCAATAATGGATTATGGCTCAAGGACTGAAAATTGTTTTTCTCATTTGTAAATTTTTTTTTAATCTTTAGGGCGAATTAAACTAGATAGGTGTTTACAAGTTAGGATATACCGGTACATACAATACAGTCATTCTCTGTCTATTGTAATATTGTAGTATAGTAGGCCTACGTGTATTTAATTTCCTCATGATAAACTATTTTTCCTGCAGAAAGACGTGAGACAAAAAAGGAAGAATCTCGACAGACAGAATTCAATGACAGGAAAGAAAAATAATGGAAATCACAGAAGAATTCTCAATGATATGAAAGAAACATGTAAAAGAGAAAGAAAAATTTTCAATGGTATGAAATGGAGATATAGATCTAGTAGGAGAGACAAGAGAGAAATAATGAGAGATACAAGCTTTTCTTTAAATAAACGAAAGATAAAAAGAAACAAAATGGACAGCACAGATGTCAATAATATTTAATAGAGAAATAATGGGCAGAACAAAATTCAATACAAAAAAAAGAACAAATTGTTAATTTTCATTCAATTTATTCCATAGAACTCAAAAGACAACATCAAACATCTCTATAATAATAAAGTTATTTCTTGATTGGACAAATTCAATTCACACATCTTTTAAGAGTTCAGCAGAATAGAAACTAGGATGGAAGAAACTAGAAAACAATCAAAAGAAAAAAAAATTGAGCCCCCAATGATCAACTTATATTATATATGGCTTTGATATGGTTGAAACTTTCATTATCCTCATGAATGTGCCATGGCATGGAATGGTGCAACACTTTCATACATACAGGAATGTTATCCATTGTAACAAGCAGTATAAAAAATTCCCAAATTGAAAATATTTTAAAAAGAAAGGGATGAGTGGAATGTCAAGCTTTACAAATGAGACAGCATGTGGAAAATTATAACAGCAAAAACCAAATATGAGATCCCAAAGGCAAACATACTGATTGTGAACATCGAAAATGAAATTAAAATGCAATACATTGATGTTTTATTTCATCTGTGTTCCTTGCCAATTATTCTCTTTTTTTTCATTATTATTACTGCTTGTTGAAAGGCAAGGTTAAAAGGGTTTCTAAAAATTAAAAAAATTTTTTTAAAGTTTTACTGAATTTAAAGTAAATAAACTATTTTGGAATTTTAAAAAGGAAGTTGGCTATAATTTTTAGACACACCATGGAAATATCTAGTTTAACAGAAATAAAGACATACCTAACTTGTGATATTTATAGAGAAAACTAAGTCAGAGACTCTCACAATTGTTAAATTGGATGTCAGAATTTAAAACAACTGCCAATATATAAAAGTTGGCAAACACTTAGAAATTATGTACAATATATAATAGGTAGCATGGAAAAAATTGACTGGAAATTCCAACAACTGCAATATCAGGAGAGTGAAAATCAAATTAAAAAAAAAAAAGATTTGCTCAAATCCCTTGGACTAGAATTTGGTTCATATTTACAGATTTTCTTTAAATTAGGATTTTTTTTTACATATTCATACAATGCAAACATTATTAATGTTTTCCGAATCAAAGACAAAACAAATAATTTTGTCCTCGGAAGCTTGCACTTTTACAAGAAATGATTTTCTTGCAGAAGATAAAGCAGTGCGATTTTGCACCAAGTCTTCCAGTTAATATATTTAATTTAACATGATACCCTGAGAACAAAGCTTCTTGCCATTAAAAAAGAACAGCAACAAAAAACTCTGTCTGCATACAAACTAATTCTACAGGCATAAACCTTAACCAAATTAAACAAAAGTGTACACATTCAACTTTTGGAGTTTTGCACTTAATTTTAGTATTATATATACACACACAAAAATCGTCTACTCCAACCCCATTAATTAAAAAAGTTAATTTAACAGATAACTTAAATGAAGCTTAGAGTGTTTTCATTAACACAAAAGCAGAACAAATTGTTCTTCTCCAAATACATTTTTTAAAATAATTATGCCTACATTTGCTCACTTGAAATGCTGATGGCAACAAGATGGTACATAAACTGAAATTAATCTTCTGAGGGGAACATTAAAAAAAATAATATATTATGAAAATGAACCTGAAATTGATGAATATGGTACTTAAACACTGAGTTTATGTTTTAAAAAAAACTCTCTCTCTCTCTCTCTCTCTCTCTCTCTCTCCTCTCTCTCTCTCTCTCTCTCTCTCTCTCTTTCTCTCTCTCTCACACACACACTTAAACAAGATGTCAGATAATAAAGGAGGTGATTAGCTATAAAAACTTAAAACTGAAGGATATAATTTACTTTTTAATTTTATTTTATTTAAACTTGCAAGTAAAGTGTAACTATCCAAGAAACAATAGGAAAATCTTTATGTACAAATAAAAAAAAAAAATATAAACAAGAAATCCAATCAAGAATAAGAACAGCAGCAAAAAAATGCACAAAAATATACTAGCTGGCATCCTATTCATAAAAAAAAAATATTCCTTTGCCTACTCCGCACTCTTAGTGTTCCCCATTACATTATAAAGGCACAATGCAAATTGTTGGTTTAAAGGCACTTAACTTCGTTTGAAAAAAATAGAGCAATAACTTTTGGTTAGTTCTGTATGCAAATATAACACCTAGAAAACAGAACATTCTTAAAAGAATAGATCAGGATTAATGCCACAGGAGAAAAAAACAACAAACAAAAACAAAGCAGTTGATATTGCATATCGAGAGAGAAGATAAATACACGCCAAGCAAATCATGGTGTTTCCCATGATAGCAAGGCTCTGACCAGATTTCACTGCAGCAATTTTAGCCAGGTACCTGTGGCACCATGGAAATGGAATCCCATAATTATCTCAGTAGGCTATTTCCAAGTTTTCAGATTAATTTTTTTAGGTAAAGAAAAATATTTTATATAAACACATATTTACATAATACGATTTTGTTTGTACAATAGAGGTTGACAAAAAAATCAAAAGGTAAGTTAAGGCACAGTGCATGAAATATAGAATATGGGAAGCAAATGGAATGTACATGATTTATTTTCTATTATAATTTAAGGCCATTTCTAACAACACTTGCAATGTACTTAAGAAGCCAAAACAAGCATTTCAAGTAAGGCATCTGAAAGTTGGCATTAAAGGGCGCAAATCTATTTTACAGCTTGGAAGACAATAGATTTAGTGCATTTTTGTCTTGTTAAAGGAAGACAAATTGATATGGTAAAAGGTAAGGCCTACACGTTAAAAGGCACAGTAGTTTATAAAGTAGGAAAAGTTAGTTTTAATATATTTATTTACAGCAAGGGAAAACAAATTAACTTGAAAGATATGCCAAATACCATGTTAATGAAATGAAAAGGTGCAGAAATATAGAGCAACACCATCATGTATTGTACAAGTATTAAAACAGATTTTAATATTTTATCCATTGTTCTATAAAAACAACAGAAAATTGAGATAAATATTGTTCGCCCTTAGTATTAACATAAAAAAAAACTGTTTTCATTGAATATCGAGGTCCATTATTGATAATCAGTTATAAAAAATCAAAATGTGAATGAAAGAAAGAAAATAAGTGCACCAAAATATCCATTAAGTTATGTACATGTTTCCAAGCAGTTTCACCACTGTATATTTAACTCTGTATGAGGAAGATTCAAGACATCAATAAAGGACATGAAGTATAGTTTTACATTTTGTTGCTTATAATTACATTGTCATCTTTTCGAGATTTTACATTAAAAATCATTCTCAGAAATATAATTATGTACATTGCAGTATTCAAATTGACTTTACTGACTAGTTCACAGCTTCATATGATGAGGATTAAAGTTTTTTTGGAACTTCTTAAAACCACACATAATATGAGAAACAATCATATACATAGTCTAACAATTGAAAAAGTTTGGTTGTAGGTGTAAAATTTAATTTTATGACTGGAATACATTTAAAGGTGAGATGGTAAGTGAGAGAGAAATGGAGAGAGATGGACAGGGGCTTAGAAAGGTTTGTCAACGAGCAGAAAAAGTATAGATAGACAGACAAACATAGAGGAAAAAAAAGAGTATGTATCAACTCCTTTGAAAGCAAACAAAATGTAAAGAGGCCTAAATATCAAGCCAAGGTAAAAAATTTTTTACACCAACGCCTTTACATGACTGTATATTCCAATTTAAATGCTATTTACATTACACTTTACTCCAAAATTTAAAAAAAACAACAATTGAATATGGAAGAAATGCATGTGTATCAGGAATGCACATATCAACAGGAATGTCCAATTCCTTAAGGCAAGTATTTTAAATGCAACATGGCTGGAAAAAAAAATTAAAAAGGAATGTGTAGTTCCTGTTAAATAAAGTAAAATACTGCACCTCTTACAATGAACACAAATGGCTTTTTAAATATGAAAATGAGGAAGAGGAATGTTTAAAGAAAAAAAAAGTAATGGAAGCTTTACTCTCCATACAGGGTCTTTAAATAAAAGAACTTCCACAAATTTTGTTCATTGTACCATGTTATTTGAAAGAGGGGCAATTTTTTTTCCAAAAAAAAAATGTTTTAATTATTGGTCATCAAAACAACTTCTCTAAGTAATAAGAGCTGACCACATAGAGGAAAAATGTCTGGAATTAAATTAAAAAAAATCATTTACTTCTCAATTTAAACATTGCGATGTTTCTTTGACATTGATAAATGCCTCAACAGAGTATTATTTTACAAGAATGCAAGAAACTTAAACAGAATTACTGACTCTCAGTCTCAAGCAGGTGCTGCTTCTCGTGCTGAATCATGAGGCTCTTGGCCTCAAACTCCCGCTCGCAGTACTGGCACACATAGACCCTCGTAGGCTTGGCAGATGCCGGTGCGATGCTCTCTCTGCTCTTCTCACAGTTATTGTTCGTTACAAGCGCGCTTGTTTCATTATCACTGACACTCGCATCCCCACTGGCAGCACCGCTGTCATTGTCACTGGTTACATCAGTTGACTCCACCGCATCTGCTGCTAAGTTTTTGTTCACTTCAGCAGATGCAGTCTCGGTGCCGGTGCTACCGCCTGAGGTAGCATTGCTCACAGCTGCTGGGGAAGCCTGGTGAAGACGTTCGTGCTGCTGAAGGACTCCCCTGTTCTTGGCCTGGAAAGTGCAATGTTGGCAAGAAAATTCCTCACCAGAGCTATGCATGGCTTTGTGAGCAGAAAAACTGCTTCTAGAGTTGGTTTTGAAAGGGCAGTCCTTACAGGGATAGCTTTTCTTCACCACTGTCAGCTTGAAAGGGGGTGTGGGGGCTGTGCTGTCGAGTGCAGAGTCACCTTCCTTAGCTCGAGTGTCCATAATCTTAGCCTCAAACTCTCCCGATGCCCCTTCCTCAAACTCAGTGTTGAGAAATGTAGACTCTGCATCATCGACAGTTTGTGTGTAGCCTGGCTCAGCATCGTGAACCTTGCGATGTTGGAGAAGTAGAGATGACATGTCAGCACTCCAGTCACAGAAATCACACAGGAACCGTTTCTTCAGGCCGTGTCCACCAGCATGGGTTTCAAATGCTTTTTTGTGATGGGTCTTGTATGGACAAAGCTCGCAGGTAAATTGTGTAGGTTCGGCAGCTGGAAAGTTAGGTTCTACATTTGTAGATGCACCATTTATCTTTTGGTCATTTTTGTTGTTTCCACTATGTGTATCGTTCGAGTCAGATTGTTTTTGCTGAGAGGTGCCGTTGCGGAGATGCTGGGATGCTGGTGAAACAAACCCATCCTCGAGCTTGTTATTCAAATCTTTGACAGAGTCTGGCGAAGATGAGACTTTATGAGCAGCCTCTGCCTCCAAAATGTCTTTGGCCTCTAAGTCTGCAATGGCCTTGGCATCCATTTCGTTTAGGTCATCAGAGCAAGCGTCATCATCATCAATATCATCGATTTCCATCTCAGCTTCTTCGCCAATATCATTGTCTTCGTTCTCATCACTCTTGAAGTCGTCTCCTGGACTGTGAGGATCACAGAATATATCATTGTGCTGACCCTCACTATCGGACAGGGGAGCATCATGGGCTTCCATGTGGTTTTTCAACAGAACGGCCCGGGCTGCACTGTAGGAGCATTTGGTACACTTGTAGCGCTTGTTATGTTGGTGCTGACGCTTGTGTTTGATAATGTTGCTTTTACATGTCGTGCGGTAAGGGCAAGCAGAGCATCGGTACCGCATTCGACCACCGTTTAACTTGTAATGCTTGAATGGGGACTCGTTTGACTGAACTTGGCTACTTTCCTTCTCACTGCCCTCCTCCTTGCCGTCCTTTTGCTCCATTTTCACCACTTTCTCTGGAGATGCAGTTGGAGTCTCTACAGATTCTGTCGAACTGTTGCCTTTACTAATACCGTTATTGATTTCTCCATTGTAATTAGGATCATGCACTCTGATGTGATTGCTGATAATATCTGGAACGTCAGTGCTAAAGTCACAAAACTGACATCTGTAGCGAGCTAAACGGCTGTGGTTGGGCACATGCAGCTTCATATCCTGGGATGACTGAGTTTTAAAAGGACAGAACGGGCAAGTGAGAAGCTTGCTGGCTACTGCTGTTGCTGCGGGTCTCTCCATCCTGGCCGACATGGCTGAGTGAGCATTCGCGAGAACTAGGTCTTGAAACATTTTGGCACGGAGTATGTTGAACTGGGCCATGTCAGCATCGTTCACCTGGAGAGCCTTGACTTCAAGCACATCAATGGTGCGCTCATGAGGGGGATGAGCAGTTCTGCAGTGGTCCACCAATGATGGAATACTGTTGTCTGAGTGTCGACAAGAGCGGCATCTGAATCTGGCCATGGGTTGGTGAGACATGGCAACGTGGCAGCAAGCTTTAGCAACAGACTCATCTTTCATGGGGCAGTGTGGACATTTAAATTGTACAGTTACCCCACTGGTGGACACATTGATGGGAATGCTATTCCAAGAGTACTGGACGCGTTGTCGGTAAGTGATGTCAGAGTTTGCATTTAATGAGTTAACATCTACTTGGGCTTTATCTTTGCGAGAACTAAGGTCCATGACACCTCCGTCATCTCCAGCTGCATTGGAAGGATATGAGAGATAATTCGATGGCAATGGCAGTTTGTTTGGGCTGAGCATCTGACCACTGCTACCATCTTGTAGCGGCGGGCTATCGTTATTGTTGCTGCCTTGAGGAGTGCTTCCAAACATCATTGTCATTCTGTAAACAGCTTCGGCATACTTAGGATCCTGACTAAGAGCCTTCCATTTGCGAGTGTGGGAGATCTTCATGTGCTGGTAAAGAAGTTGCATATGCTCCACGCTGTAGTCACAGAACCAGCACTTTGAGGGCATGCTTCCCCCGTGCAGCTCACTGTGTCTCAAAAAGGTAGACTTGCTAGGGGTGGAGAAACTGCATTTGTCACAGCTGTAATGATGAACCTCACCTTCCTCACTCTCTTCTTGCTTCACACCAGTGTGTATGTGAGGAGGCTGCAATAAAACGTGGGGCTGCTGTGTTCCAACTGCGGTTGTCATTCTGGCTTGCATCATATCGCTGTATTTCTCAGCGAGCTGGTGGTTCCGCTTTTCTGCTATCTGCTGTTTTAGTATTTCAAGGGGTTCTCCAGTGTAAATTTTCTTTGGGGAAAGTAGAGATTGCTGAGATTGAGTTGCGATACTCCCTTGATGATTTTTGCCTTTAGGTGTGGATGAAGCCATGGGGGACACCGGCGGTACGGCCAGACCAGCATCTTGTTCTTTGAGTTGGATAGGGTGAGCTTGGCTGGCGTGTTTGAACACAGCAGTGAGACTAACGAATTGGGCGGAGCACCACTCACATTTGTACTTGTTTTCTTGCTGGCTTTGTTTTTGCTGGTTTGAGAGTGAGATTTGTTTTGGTACCTCGCTAAGAATTTTCTGAATTCTCTCCTCTGTTGAGGTTATAGAGGACACGGGTACGGGAAGAGGAACAGGGGCGTCTAGTTCCTTCTTTACCTCAGACGAATCCATTTTCAAGTCCTTTTTTTCTTCATCTTGACTTGCTGATGCTGCAACTTTAGCCTCCGTCTTGGCAAGTGCTCGCATTTGCTGGTCTTCCTCTTCACTTGTCATGAAGAAAGTCTCCCACTCACCGGGGTTAAAGGCTGAGTGTGTTGTCAAGTGATCAAGCAGAGCATCCTTGTTGCGGAACTGGACACTACAGTAAAAGCAACTGAAACCAGATGTTTCTAGCTCTTCGTGATCAGCCATATGCTTATCCATTGTCTGGCGGCTCTTGCATACAAATTCGCATTTTGTGCATTGAATTGACTTGATAGCTTTCCTCGGGTGTTTGATACGGGCTGCATCAATCTCTTCCCCTTGTTGGTCTGCGTTGTTTTGTTGTGAGCCTGGTGCTGGAGAAGTCTGGGCAGACTCACGGCCGATGTGCTCAGTTGTTCTATGTTCTATCAGTTTATGCATGGTGTGGAAATATAGATTGCACTGTGCGCATTTGAAGCGACCAGGACTCGGACCGATCTCCTCATCATCTGCTGCAACTTCGGGCTTTACTTTGGCAGGAGAAGTGCTAGGTGGAATAGGAGCTGCAGAGGAAGGACTGCTTTCTGTCGCTGGTAGCTGCTTGGTTCCAGGAAAGTGGTTGTAGCTTTTGCGGTGTTTCTTCAGATCGCAGGCCCATCTGGTGGAATATTGGCACACATCACATTTGAATGGTTTGTCCTCAGAGTGCAAGCCTGAGTGACGCTTAAGCTCTGCCTGGCTAGCCGTGCTGAAGGGACAGTGAGGACAGGTCCACATGTCGGAGGGCTGCCTAATGCTGCTGCTGGGATTTATTGGGGTGGATGAAGCGCTAGGGCTGGCCATTGCACTGCTGTTTGCTGAGCTGCTGTTTGCTTTGGATGGCGTTACAAAAGCTCCCGCCGACAACGCCATGGTCAAAGCTTGCTGCTGCTGCTGCTGGAAGAAATTGGGTTGACCATTGGCATAAGCTGAGTAATTGTTATTAATATTATTGTCCTGTGTTGTTGCATCATTGTTATTATCTAACGCGGGCCTGCCTCCATTTGTTGTGAGGTCTAATGTAGCAGAGAGAGACCTGTTCGTCTCTTCCACTGAGGCTGGGAGGATCGGTGACAAAAAGTTTTGTGGCAAGTGCTGTGGCTGTCTCACTACTGTTGCACCTTGAATTCCATCCTCATCCACCGAGGGCAAAATAATGGCCGGCCCAGGAGTAGGTTGAGGTGTGGTTTTTTTCACCCTTCCTTGCTGACTTACAATTGCATTTGGCGGACCGCTGCTTGTTGAGATGGGAGAGGCAGACGCATTGCTCTCTTTTTTCCGTATTTTGGTAGTATCAATGACGTCATTGATGCCTCCACCGCCACATCGCTTGAGGTGTTTCACAACATCCCATTTCCATTTGCTGCGGTAATCACAGCGTGGGCAAAGGTAGGGCTTGGAATCAGAGTGGTTTTTCATGTGTTGAGTCACCTCGGATGGCCATCGGGCATGGTAGTTGCACATAGTACATTTGTAAGGCAGCTCTTCGGCTTTCCCTGACGACGAAGCACTGTCTTTTACGACTTTCTTGGCCGAGTTGCTTCCATTGCTTGAATGACTGCTATTACTTCCATTGCTATATGCCACAACTCCATTTTGTCTCTGCCTCATGGAGTCTTGAACAGCTCGCTGCGCTCTGTTACGTCGGTCGATCATTTCCTGAGCGGCCTGAGCCATCTGAGCTACGTGCGCGGCCTGAACTACGTGGGCAAAATGAGCTGCATGAGAAGTGTGGTCAACACTTGCAGGATCCGTGCCGGGGAATGGCAGAGATCGGAGAAAGGCCATACTTCTTTCCATGCTGGTTGCTGGTTCATCATCTAAAATATTGGGCTGACTAGAAACTACTCTCTGACCTGCCTGGGTAGCAGCGATAATTCCTTCGACAGAAATACCGTCGTCGGCTCCAGATGGGCCTGCTCTTGGTCCTGCCTCTGGTCTACCTGCACCTCTACCAGAGGGTGCTCCTCTGACTGCAGGTACTGCGACCTCTGCAGCTGCGCTTGGATCGTTTTCAACATTATTTGGAGACGGCCTATTGCTTCCTCCCGCGTTGCGTCTGGCAGGTCCTCGCATAATGCCCATCATCATCAGACGGGCCCGTTTCAATTCTGGGTCTTCAGAATCCTCTTCAGAGCTACAGTCAGGTGAGTCGCGTTTATCATTTCGCCGATATGGATTGGGTAAGTTGGGATGACTCTTTTGGAAGTGTTTAACTAGATCCCACTTCCACTTGTAGGTAGACCCGCACACCATGCATACGTAGGGCCGCTCCTCTGAGTGGGAAACTGCATGCTTCTGTAGCTCAGCTGGCCATTTGGCTTCAAAGTCACATTTGTTACATTTAAGGCTTCGAGCTACAGCGCCTGGTTCTTGGTTACCGAGCTCACCAATATCATTGAGATCCATGTTAAGCAAATGATATGTTTGTTGAAGTCCATGTGGAATTTTCTTTATAGCTGCTTTATGGTCAGTTAGCTTTCGACCGTGAGCCCTATCAAAATGAGAATTAAGATCTTCCATTGATCTGAATTGCAGGAAGCAGTCATTGCATCTTACAATTCGTTTGTTGAGATGGGTAGTTTGGTGATTTGCAAATTCTGTTTCTGAAGAGCAGCTGAAGTCACATCTGGAGCAGTTGTGCTCTTTACGAGCCTGACTCGCGGATTTCACATTAGAACTTGAAGGCTTGTCTTCAGATGAATTCTTCTTAGAGAAGTCTAAAGGCTGGTCTTGGTCTTCTGGCTCCGGGCTGTATGTGCGGCCATTTGATGGACCAGGTTGGGGCGATGCCAGAGACGGAGAGCTCCTCCTGGACGGTGGCTTACTGTCCCTTGTCAGATCCAGGGCACCTTCTTCCTGGGAGTTAAAACCGTTTTGTTGCTGAGCTACAACCGCGGCTGCCGCTGCAGCAGCAGCTGCTTGCTGTTGCTGTTGTTGGAAATGGTGAGGCAAAGGAAACATCATGTTGGGGAATACGGGTTGTCCGGCAAAACGCCCCATTGAATTTGGCATGAAAGAAGCGACAGAGGCAGCGAATCTGGAGGCGGTAGCCTGAACCTGCTTGAGCGTGAGAAAACTAGTTGGGCTGGGGGAGGCAGCAATTTGCTGGCCATATGTTGTTCCGTTAGGTGTATTCCCTGATCCCCCCGTAGAAGCTGAAGCACGGGGGTGGAAACTGCTGGAAGAGGCGACGCTACCAATATTCGCCGTCGCAGAGCCATTTGTACCATCGTCTTTCTGTGTCTTGATGGTTGCAAGGAAATTGTTATCGTATATGCGTCTGGAGCCGAGCTGGGTGTACTTTCCGGATTTCAACAGCTCCAGCATACCGGGTGGTGAGGGCGAGTCCACCAAAGGATCCTGGCTGTGTTTTTCCTTCCAGTGCTTGTTGAGCGACTTGCGCCATTTGTAGATGTTCCCACACTGGGAGCACGCATATTTTGTGCCAGCGCTATCCACTGCCTCAAAGTATTTGCCTGGGTCTACTTCTTGTCGTGTCTTCTTTTTCTTGCGCTTATCTTCTTCATAAGCCCTGTCCAAGTTATCCATCTCGGTCGCAGCGAGTCCAAGAGGAAAAGACCTATCCATCATCATCATGCCAGAGGCGCTGTCATTGTGTGAGCTGCGCATCTCCGATTCGTCATCCTCTTCTTCTTCGTTGTCTACGTCGAAGTTTGATGGAGTTTCAGTCCTTGGTCTGTTGCGATTAAGGCTCTCAGCCGTGACACCAAGGAAATTGTTGCTAATGTTTACACTATTGTTAGAGTCAGCAGTTCCATAGTGTTCCACTGCTTCGTTATTCGATGTCAGAACACCATTAGGGAGTTCGTTGTTCATCTTCCGCTTTCTCGAGAGCCGCCTGGGGTTGTTCTCATCGTCTATGACAAGACGACCTTCCTCGTCCATGTCCTCATCCCCGCTATGACTTGCATCAATGCCAGAAGCGGACAAGTCCTTCACTACGCTCTCCTTTTTCGATCCAGTTGACATGGCATCTGGTTCGTCCCTGTCTTCATCTTCAGTTTCATCTCCCATTTGTCCATTATGATCACCGTTGCCGTTCTGTGCTGGCTCTTTTCGTTCTTCCCCTCCCATGCTAGCAGAATCTTCCTCCCGGCTTTCTAGAACAGCTTCAGAATTGTTTTCGCATTTTTGTTTCAAAGTGGTTGCAGAGGCAACTAAGTTCAAAACTTCTGAGTCCCCCATGGTTGCAGTATGTCTAAGACTACTAGCAGCTTCCTCGGTTGTCTTGCACTTGGTGCGCGATCGCAGTTTGTGCCGAGCTGGTCGAAAGTCTTTGAGGGCCTCTGAACAAACACTGGCGCCGCCTCCGTTCTCTAAACTATGACAAGCTTGATGTTGGGAAAACTCAGCAGCATCTTTACACGAAAATGTACAGTTTTTACAGAACCGTGTTCTGGTCTCAGCCTTGGAACCCTTGTTAGTGGAAGCGAAATCTGGCGTGGTAGGTGTGTCCTGCTCAGCATTTAGAACAGCTTCAGTATGTGTTGCTTGACTACCAGGCATGGTATGCCTCCTGCAGCCTGTGATGGGAGAAAAAGGAAAAAGGGGATTAGAAGCGTGTCGAAGCCTTTTAATTAAAAGATTGGAGCCCTTTGTCGCAAACGGGCAAGTATGATAGACGACAAGCTGCAGAAAATGAATGAAATTGAAAACAACTCATCAAAAACACGTTGAAAAAAAGACAGATGAAGACAAGCAAAAAATGAAGAGAGGTAGAAGAATAAGAAAGATAAGAACGAAATTGGACCCTTTTTTTCTTTGCAAGATAAAGGTGTATAGCAATACAATAAAGACTTCGTGACTAAATTTTGGCTATAACATAAAACCCAATTTACAATAATGTTATTGCGACAAGTTCGGCGGAGATAATTGGAGGCCCACGGAAAACGTGAAAAGCTCCATTTATATATTCAACAGATCGACACAAGTTTATTTTTATCAGTTTAGAAATTAAGGGTTATTCAATATTGCCAAATGTTTCCCTAAAACACTCAAAATTGTAAAATATACAAGAGTAGAAACGTTGGAAACAAAATAATATGATTTAAAATCATAAAATGATTATGAGTACCCTGTACCAAAACTGAAACCAGCCTTTTTTTTTATCTAAACCTTACTAAATAACACTTTTTCGTAAATTAAACACACAAATATTTTAGGGAATCTGATTCACAGGATTTATTTAATTTTTTAAGCTGGTGTGATTATAAAACTGTATGTAAATATTTTACCAGGTTATTAAAACACTGCTAGTTGAACAACTTCTATAAAACAGAAAATATGCTAAAATACCTTGCTACGTGTATTTAACTTCGTGTAATTCCAACTTGAACAAAGAATATTTTCCAGTTAAAGTAAGAACGGTTTGATAAAGAATAACTAGTGCAGCCTAGAACAAAAATCAACTCGGAATGAAGACAGCCAGGAGCTGCTCCAACAAGATAAAGTCTGGGACCCGAACCTGGCAGTAGCACAAGATAATAACGTCCATCAGGCTTCACAGAAACCATTATCATATCGTGTGGGTGGGTGGGTGTGTGTGTGATGGGTGCGGCGTGTATACATGAGGGTGCCTGTGAAGGACTTAATGTTATCGCACAGTTCATGCCACGGATTTTCGGTATAATCTAAGCGCTAACGGTGCAGTATTGGTGTTTCACAGACTGGGCTTTAGTCCACAATTTTCTTCCAATTCTGGGACAGTGCTCACCCAAATTAAAAAATTTTTTGACAAGTTTTTTTCTCTTGCATTTTTAGAATGTGGTTGTCTTTTATCTGTTTCCTTTGTCTTGATTTGAGTTGGAAATCGTCTTTCTTTTTCTTCATACAAAAATATTGACCGGAAGTCTGAGTTGTGAATAATCATGGGCTTTAATTTAAAACTTGATAAAAGATGAATAAGGAAAGCGCGACCAAAAAATTTTAACAAAAATAATTATAGGCAAGGGGTGAGATTTATTTAGATTGTTTTGTTTCGATAGAGGGTAAGTTGTAAGAAACAAAAGAGAGAGAGAGAGAGAGAGAGAGAGAGAGAGAGAGAGAGAGAGAGAGAGAGAGAGTTCAGAAAGATAGAAGACCAGCAACTCTTGCCATCATACCCATCAGCGAAGGATTAATTCGTGTCCGTGCCTGTCAGCCTGAGCCGAGTCAAGGAGATAAAAACACTCCATGATCGCACTGGATGATACATGTAGCCACAGAATCCGTGCCTGTCAGCCTGAGCCGAGCCAAGGAGATAAAAACACTCCATGATCGCACTGGATGATACATGTAGCCACAGAATAGCCAACTTAAGAGGCAAAAAGTGGCTTCATTGTTTGAGTGCTAAGGAACCGAAAGGCATGAAAGACGTTCGTTTGCTGCGTCTATCAGTACACGTACTTCGGTATCTCCGATTGCTTCGACTGTTCCCTTTTGATTATCGACGCACTCTGAAACTTTGATGCACCTTTTTCGATCAGCCGGATGCTTGACTGCTAACCAACTCTGGGGTCTAGATCTTGCAGATGTTCAGGGTACTCGTGACAGTCACTAACGAGCAGGGAATCACAGGACCTGCTGATATCAGTAACAGTGTTCTTCCTAGCTACTTATCAGGCGTATTCAAGGCGACCAGTGAACCCGCTCCTGGAGCCAATTATTGTTCTATTGGTTCTAATCAAGACCGAACACGAATCGATGAGTGCCGTTGTCGGTCAACAAGGCAGTAAGTAGTTGAATGCCGGAGGCTGTTATCTCTTCCACAGAAAAATTCCGTGCACGGAAAGGGCAAAATGAAACGCTAACAAAGAGAGCAATAGTTACAGGAAGTGATCAAAGTTCATAAACCAATTTTATAATTCGATTTTAATTGGATAAAACTGAATTTAGAATTAGAACCAAGGAGTGGATAGAAGAGAGAAAATGCAAAACCGTTTTCGACACGAACAAAAAGATTTCTGCCATGAAAATGGAGTGTAAAACAAAAACAAAAAAAACATGTAATATGGGTAACTTCCCAATGTCACGCTAAATAATTACTTCGTGATAGAACGAAACCCTCTTCAACACAATCATGCGATAAGCATAACCTTCTCGAACAATCAGCAGCTAAAGAAGCTTTGATTTACACAGTGGGTCACGCCCCCTTGTCGAACCCGTGATTACAGAAGAATCCTTACACTTTCAACTTCTGGTATGACGGTTATCTACTACAAAGTCTACTCTCTTATTTAAAACAGTTCTTTTTCTTTGAGGTAAGATGGAAAAGGAAAGAAGCAACACTGCATCTCATTAACTTTTATATTTAAAAACAAAAAGCAACCCCCCTTGCAAAAATATCTAAAACCACAATGGCAGGTCCTTAGATATCGATCTTCCCTCTTGTTCAAACAATTTTGCTATTGCGGTTATTATAGAGACAATAATATGAATTTTCTTCCATGTCAAAGAACAAAATGAATGTTTGAGTACAGACTTTACATCTAAAATTATAAGGGCAGGCTGGACAACAGTAATGCCATTACAGAGTGGTGGTCTCACAGCGCGACAGTTCTGTATCTGGCACACACTGAGCCTCTCGAACCTTCATCCTGGCGTTATCGAGCTCTTCTGGTCCCGTTATCACCGAACCAATCGGGGTCAAAGAGCATCCAGCCTTTCACTTATAAACAATTGTGCTGGGTAAGCCTACTGAAATACTTTAAGAACTTCTCTTGATCATGATCCTGGCTGCCTGCCTATCCGTCTCTCCTGCTCTCTCTCTCTCTCTTCTCTCTCCCTCTCTTCTTTCCTCTCTCTAATCTCAAGTGGATACCCAAGAGCAAAGGACTGTCCCTGGGAAAGCCAGCTATCTTCCACTTCCAGCTTTCTTCGGATAAGACAAGGCTGGGATGACAAAAGCTTTTTGTTTGTGATTTTTCCCCGATGGCATGTTCGATCATGTGCGAGTAGGTCATATGACATGTTTCAAAAGGAATGCTTGTCGCAAATCTTTGTTACAGGTTTGACGATATGGCAAATAATAAGAGACAAAAACAACAACAAACATTTGGCATGAAAATTCATGATTGTCAGGGTTCTCGGCCACAGATGCAACGATTAAAAAGCGATAAAAATTGCTGAGTGATAAAATAATTCTAGGATTTACAGATGCCAGCGTACCTTTTTCAAAAAAGAAAAAAAACGGATCAAAACAAAGAGGATGTAAAATTCATAAAATGTAACGTTTCATTTCAATTTCGATATATTTAAATGTAGGATAACAAAAAAATGGCGCAAACGCCAAATAATAATGTGCACTTATTCATCACTAGTTGAGAGGTATAAAAATATACATGACCAACTATCCTAGTTAATAGTCATTGGGTTCATGTCTTTGTTTCCACCCTTTCTAAATTTAGAGATGATACAAAGTCATGCAGGGGCTCCAAATCTTACACCCAAATTCGGAAATTTCCCAAAACAAAAAAGAGAGCCAAATGTACATTCTGAGAAAATAAAAGTTCTTCCCGTGATACCCCTACATCAATAATTCATAACAGTTTACAATTACAGCTTAAGTTAAACACACTGTAATGAATGCCACTGCATGTCTCTGCTAGTCTAAACAAGATATATAATTTTTTTTAAAGGTGGGGGAGGGAGGGGGGAGAGAAACAGAACTGGCGAGATCTTAAAGAGTTTCCTCGGTAATGGAGCAAGGATAATGTGTAATGATAAGACATTTCTTGAAAGCTATGAATCCCAGCACTCTTCAGAATCAAAGTGCAACGACTCCTCTTCACGGCTGCAAAGGACGAGCCAAGAGTCTTCCACGGGAGTGGGAGGTCCCGGCCTCGGTTCCTAAGTGGGTTAGAAAGAGATACGGAGAGAGAGGTCGAGAAAGAGGGAGAGAGAGAGAGAGAGAGAGAGAGAGAGAGAGAGAGAGAGAGAAAGAGAACAGTTAGGGAAGAAGAGAGGAGAGAACAGTTAAGGAAGAATAGATCTAAATTTTCTTGAACAGTGCCGTGTGTCATGAGATGGTAAAGTGCGGTGAATCCCAATTTGAGACATGTTTTGGAGTCTCTGTGTCCGGGACCATTCGGGAAAGATACACGTCACCCAGGAAGCTTACAAGACAAGAGATAGGATGAAAAGGGGGAGAGGTGGGGTAAGAAAAAAAAATGCTGACAGAAGTGGAGCAAGAATACACTAACTAGATCTAGTGTGTCGCAACGCAACGGAGATCAGAGAAGAATTTGAAGATGGTGAAACGATGATGATAATGGTGATGGGTTAGGACAGGCTTCCAACATGATGGGACAGGCACACAGAACTGAGGGGAGAAGCAAATTATCCTAAGTGGCAGAGACAGGACTGTGCCTTGTTTTCTGGCAAAGAGAAGTCAAGTGGCTCGCACTACAGCATTGACCCGAGTGGTGACAGAGACTGGAAGAGAACCGAGCGTGAAGCCAAGCAGGAGTTCTACATCATCCGATGTATTAGAGGCACTTGTCGGGTCTGGCTCACGAGTGGTCCGACAGGAAACCATCACTACTGTGTGTCATCGCAGAGGCTGGGATGGAACCCGGACAGCTTTATACGGCTCTGCTAAAGCTTGACACAGGAACAGACACTAAATACTTATTTAACAATTTTGTCCAAGAGACGACATTTTTTGTTGTTGGTGTTTAATCACAATGCGGGTTTAAAATTGTACCATTTGCAAGTTCTTTATGATCAGTGTCTGATGATTTTAATGATGTGTAAAACGGTACAGACAATTATATATTTCATATTCATTTTACATTTTAGAGGAAAGAATAGCAATAGAGACAGGGAGAGACTAAAATGGAAAGAGGGAGAAAGATGGAGGGGGTCAGAACATTCGTTTATATAAAAGAAAATAACAGAACAAAACACCCTTTTCATATCTATATACCGATAAGAATATGGTACGACTGAGTTGTTTTAGTAACGGTGTTGATCTAGAAGAGATGAGTCACCCTCTGGAGTAATTGGATAACACCCACTACGGTCATAGACCCACGAGTCAACCATTCTATTGAACGTTGAGGCCATTGATGATAAAAGAGAAGGGAAAATTGCTATATCATAGACTGGTTCATATCTACTTACCAAAAATAATCGTGACTTCCTATCATCCTCTCTCTCTCTCTCTCTCTCTCTCTCTCTCTCTCTCTCTCTCTCTCTCTCTCCAAAACTTGAGAGAGATCGACTGCAGTGCATGTATCTCTCATGCGAGAGAGATAGAGATAGAGAAAGAGAGAGAGAGAAGAAGAAGTAGTAGAAAGATAGAAAAAAAAGAAATAACAACAAGACAGAAAAGAAGAAGAAAAACTAAAGAATTAGTGAATGTTTCAACAGAGCCTCAGTGCAGATCAATCTGCAAAGGTTGCTACAGCAGCAGCATCGATGACTGAGCGGTGGGCGGAGCTACGTGCCTGTCGTACCAGAGCAGGGGATCAATACTCCACCAGCGCGTCTTCAATCTGCAGCGCTAGAGCTAGACACCGCCAGCCCCGCTAGGTGGTGCATGGTAAGGCAAGGGCTGGGGCTGTGTGGGGAGAGGCGGGTAGGGCACGGGGCATAACGAGCCTTAGTAGGTAATCTGACATTTTGACACCTGGCTCTGGGCCAACCATCAGGGATGCTAGATCTAGATCTATCGTACTTTACCTCGGCATCTGATCTCACAAGACTGATCGGAATGTGTTTTTGGTAGTGCGAACTGCGAGTCTACGGTGCTCAAACAAGGAAGAGGGCATTTTAATAAGGAAATAAGAAATATAATTATGGTCCGACGATTTTATTTCATGCGTGGTAAACGATTGATAGATATTGGAAATACAAAATCATCTAGAATCTGTATTGTGTAGCTAGTTAAAATATTTGGGGAAAATCAAATAAGGAGGTTTGCGTATCAAAATAAACTTGGAAGGTATGAATAGACAATTCTTAAAATAAATCACGGTTTTGCCTAATTTGTTATAAACAATGAAAGTCTCCGGATTTTTACATTTAATTAGGAGGGTCGATTCTGAGGGGGAGATCAGGAGAGAACGAAATAGAGTGAGGAGTGTGAGAATGTGATGTAGAAAAAGGAAAGGATTGAGACATTCCAGTGTTCTAAAACAACAGCTTAGATATAGCTAATGTTTGGTTTCGACGCACTGCCAAATATGTGTTCGTATCTCTACATGTACTTTTTTAAAGACCAGCCGCATGTTCCTCTGGTTAGTCATCTACTCAGGAAGACAAGCTCAAGCTATATTTTTTTAAATTGTTCTAAGGAAACCGCTAACATCCACTTACATTCTTCTAAACAAAATTCATAGACAAATACACGCATATCTGTTTCTGTCTGTGTCTACCAGGAAGAACGACAGATTATGATCCTATCGCTTCGCGGAAGTACAAGGCACCATAAGAAGCGCACTTTCAGTCACTCCTGTTCACCACGGAAGTTATGGCTTATGTGCAAAACAACCTCTTCAATTTAGGCAAAGTCATCAATAAAAATAATTCGCAGTCATTCGCAGTGCATGTAGCTGTCTTCATTGAGAGAGTAAAAGAGGGAGAGTCAAACAGAGAGAAACAGAGACAGACAAATTAAAAAAGACACACACAGACAAATTCAAATTTCAAGCTCAGTTGTACATTCTGCCGGAAACAACTTGGTTTAGAAAAAAAAAAGAATTGATGCAGGAAGCAATAACGTTTGTGAGAAAAGCTTTTTAAATTCAATATCTTGAACTCCAAAATATTACACGGTACTTCTATAAACCCAATGTAGGTACAATATGGAGCACTGACAGATAAGGAAATACAAAAATTGTATTTAAATAAAAATACAGAAAAGGGGCAATATAATAACGATCAGTGTCGGTAAACAAAAAGTAATTGGTAAAACAACAACAAAACAAAAAAGGTGGCTAGAAATCCTGGAATGCAGTGATTTGTTATAAAAAATATTCTGGACAGGTCAGACAGAACATTAATATGCCTGCATGGCACACACCCAGGCAGGAGGGATAAAACTACTGGGCGCATGAAATTTAGTAGGGCCTAATGAAAAGATCCGAGGGGAAAATAGTGAATGGACAGTCTTTTAAATCTGCATTAACTGTAACGGACTTGGGAACCATACATAATGGATGTGGAGAAGAAAAAATGTTGGATTTTATTCCTGTTAGTACTTAGGATGCACTGCTAAAAGAAATGAAAAACATACTATTGGTCTTTAAAAAATATAAAGACTGTAGTTTACCGTACAAAGATATTTAGTGTGTGTGTGTGTGGGGGGGGGGGGGGTTAAAATCAAAACCCAAGGCGCTTCCTCTAAGCTATTCCAGGAAATTTAAGAAAACAAAAAAGATTACCCTGAATTTGATGTCCCATGAGTCATATTCAAATACGTTATAAAAATTTTAGAAAGATGGGATGAAGAGGGTAACAAGAAAAAAACCACAGACCGACGGAAAGCTAAAGCTCTCCAATCTCTAGATAAGGGGAAACAACCTCTAGACGCTAACAGGGCGCGGCCTCAAGTAACGGTCGAGTGCGCAAAAACAAAAGAAAAAATTCTCCAGAAAACATCGACTTCCCCACCTCTTAAGCCCAAATCCTTCCATGTTCTGATCTGGGGTCATCATAAAAAGAGCATCGAGATGGCATGTTCTCTCCTCCTTCCCTCGGGACAGAATACCATTACTTTTTTTTACCTTCACCCAGACCGATGAAGGGTCTCAGAAGGCAACCATGTGAGACCAGGTGGACAGACACACAGGTAGGAAAGGAAGGGGAGGGCTGGACCAATGTGATGGGACTCTTGTAGCTCCTGGATCTAGGTCCATCCACAAAAAGGAAGAAAGTGGACGAAACGTTCTCTCGTGATGTACATGACATGGCAGGAAAATGGAAAGTCGATGTATGTTGGGGGGTGGGGGGCTGAGGGGAAGAGGACAACCGCTAGATCTAGAGCTCATAGAGTGGCGACAAGAACGTTATGCCCCGGAGGCACAGGATGTCCAAGTTTACAGATAGGTCTGGGATGTTCCCAGTCATGTCGCCAGGACCCATCCGTTATATGGCTCCAGGTGATAGGCTCATTTGGGCATCAGGGAAACACTGGGACTTAAACGGGGAAGCTTGCCCTCGGGGCAAAGAACACGGGGAAGAGATAAAGAATTGGAACAGAGAGGAAACGACCAGAGAGGGATAAAAAGTGGAGGAAGGGGAGAGGGACTTAAAGCACAGGGATGAAACGCGTGTCAACGATTTTACTTTGGAACAAGAATAGTAGAGTTTATGTATGACTTAAAACATATATCTTCAAAAGTGACATATGTAATCCTGTAATCCAGCAGTAATGTGCTGGAAACATCAAACGACTTAAGTTCTAAAATATATTGCAGGTAAGACTAGTCGGGATGTACATGTCCATATACATGTATTACAATTTTGAGGGTGCTTGGCGGTGATGGCAAAGTAAAATTGGAGTGGAAAAAAAAATAACAATCCTCATCATTATCACTACCACTACTACTGCTGCTGTTGCTACTACTCGTCGTTTCTAGTTTTAAAAAAATGCATATTTCAGACTTATCCGACTATCAAAACAAAAAATACAGTAGTAGAGTATTTTAATGACAACGAGACTACTGAGAAGAATGAACAAAAAGATAGTGGGGACGAGCCGTTGTTCCTCTAAACCTTGTACGAGATTAACATAAAACGGAATGTTAACGGAACAGAAGGTCGGTGTAAACTGCTACAGGAGCCTCTGCGGACAGCGCGAATAAAAGATAAATAAATCACAGTCGGGACTGGCACGGAGAAAGTAACAGACCGCTCAGCCCCTGGGAGTCACGAAATTAAGCATTAGGGATTACGGCCACAAGTCAGTGACCTGTCTGGCTTGGTGATGGCCTACCTTGAGTAACGACAAATAAAGCAACTGCTTTGAAAATATGCTTATGTAAAGCATAGTGGATTTTCTTTAAAAGATTTTCGCAACATTTCACGACATTTCAAATTTGTCTCAAAGCACTAGTGGATTTGAATTGTTGAGCATTTTGTAACAAAAAGATGAGCTGATTAAAAATGTTTAAAAAAATGATAATGCAAAATGTACATGTGAATAATGTAAGACAAAAGATTGCCATTGTATCACGTTTCCACCACTTCATCAAAAGAGAGGACCTGGCAAGATGTGGGAGCGGAACACCGCTACCTTACCTGCTGATCGATTCAAATGGCAATTAAAAAGAACCGTTTAAAGCCTAGATAGAGGAGAAAACACACATGAAAACTAAGTGGGGAAAAAACCCCAAACAAATTCCAAAGTCTCTATCCTTCCCTTTGATGCGTCTTTTTCCCAGTAGGACAGTGCTTGCTTTACAAACAAACCTTGCATTCCAAAGACCTACCATACCACCGGCTGTGAGCTTAATTTTCTAAAACAAAAGCATGGAGTACAATGCGCACCAAAAGGGTCTGTGGCAACTACCTGTGCTTTCATTAGTGAGACGCTCTTAGTGGGGGTTGGGGTGGGGGGCGGCTTTCACTACATTTTCGGTGCAAACAAAAGCGTATTATACTTACAGTCCGACCAGCTGAGAAAGCCAGGTGGGAAGATCTTAAGTTTCCTCGTGATTTAAATTTTGTTTATGGAAAGAAAAATAAAGGTTCCAAAAATAAAACAATACAAGAAGAGAAAATGAGAAAGCGAGAGAAAAAAAAAGACATTGGTTGGTATAGAGATAGATAGAAAGAGAGAGAGAGAGAGAGAGAGAGAGAGAGAGAGAGAGAGAGAGAGAGAGAGAGAGAGAGAGAGAGAGAGGGAATCAGGTGTGAGCCTCCCTGGCGGGCAGAGCCCAGCTAGCCGGGAGTGCTGGGACCGGTGGCCAGGCCGGGACAGGTTCACTGCACCAGGGACGTGCCCAGATGGCAGGGACACAGGGACCGTCACTCTGTCACACTCGGGAGGCAGTCCAGGCAAAAAGCAATGGGGACTAGACCTGGGGCTGGGGCTGGGGGAGCAGGCGGCCAGGCGCACGTACCAAAACTGGCTGGACTCAAACTCAATGTAAAGCACACGGCGCTACGGGCACATTTAAAGACAACTTTTAGATACAATGATTGCACATGTTGTATCACTGTTATTCTCATGTGTGTGTGTGTGTGTGTGTGTTTTAATATTCTAATACCTTTCACGACATTTCAAACTTAGTCTAAGGGTGTTTTGAAAACGAGAAAAATACATGACTACCAGAGTTGAAATGAGTGAAACTTCCAATGTCAGTACTATATAGGGGGGAGGGGGGAGTGACATATCATATCTTTTTTTTCGCTTTGACTTTGTCTTTCATCAATACCGCCTGTAGCCGTAAAGGTTCTCCCACAAGAACCTTGGAGACGATCGAGGGGAGAGGAAGAGAGATAGGATTATGATCATAACTATAATCCTTTTTATAAGTTCTTTCCGATACAAGTTTACTACGCATAGCCGACTCAAATGGCAACGAAATTGTTTAACAAATAACAATGGGAAAATATAAATAGAACCACGTTCACAGCTATGTTTGGACGGCAATGATATGGGCTTTGATGAAGTAAGTAAATTGAGGAAAAACACAGATTTCAAAGGACGGCTCATGATCCCAAAGACACGCATGCTCACTGGCTTGCAAACACAAAAGTTACACATAATGAGATGCGGCATGGGGGTCGTAGTTAAGCCTAAGACAAAAGGAATTTTAAGACAGCATTCCAGCTCGCTAGCCGGCCACCGTTTGAAATTCTCAGGTAAGAAGAGGATCCAGGTAGGATGGACTATGGACTTCTGGTGCATTGGAGGACCTGCTATTTAGCCACTACATTGTATTAGGTCTTAGAGGCGCGCGACTTCTAACCAGAAGTTTCCGGGTTCGAAGATATCCTTACTCAGGTACAATAAGGGGGCAGGCGGTTAATTAGATTGTAATGGTTCATTGTGTGAACTGAATATTGCTTGCTAGGTAAAACGTCATTTTCACGATCTCAATCGTTCAGACGGTACTCTGAAGTATAGGAGTTTATATATGTATATATATGACACGAAAATGGGGAAGGAATTATTTACAGCACATGAAACACTGAACCAAAAAAACAATGCATCTGGCGCAAATATTCGTTCACATGTAATTGAATTTGAGGGGCGGGGGCGATTATTAATACATAATGACTGTTCAATTTTTATCTGCACCTATACTAAAATTTCACATATGTATTGTCTGTGCACGTTGTTGGCAACGGTAAACAAGGGAAAGAGGATGCAAATATCAGGACTGATATAACTCTTGTACTCTCCAAGCATAGATAAGCTGTTCGTTCACAACTTTGTTGTTGACAATAAAAAAAAAGTTTCAAATCGAAGCTATCTGATGAATCATAATCATTTTCCTGGTCTTAGCTATTCCAGTTTAAAAGAATCAGTGCTGGCATAATAAACGTGTCGACGCTCAATATATTTAATCTTCTAACTGAAAACAGAGTTGAAAGGTAATTTGTTATAATTTCAGCCCAATTAAACACCAGCAGTCTTAAAGTGCCCCAAACGTCCCATTGTAATTGGTAGAAGAAAAAGCGGCTAATCAAAGACAGAGAAAGAAAGAAGTGGATTAAATATTTATAACAAGGGGGGATTGAGGAGGGCGGGAGTGGGTAGAGAAATGTATGAACGAGTCAGTCGGAGAAGCCTAGAGGTCGCTTAAATTTGCTCTTGAAAATAGTGAATCTAAAATGATAGACAGTGAAGACACTTTCCATTCTAGAGTCATATTCTCATTAGTACTTAGAGAGAGAGAGAGAGAGAGAGAGAGAGAGAGAGAGAGAGACGATTGTTCTACAAATACGAGATTGATAAGTACTTGACCGTACATCGACATCTAGTACAGTCATACATTTAAAAAACAAAACAAATAATTATCAAAACGATTATACGAAATAAAAAATAAATAAAAAACACGTCAAAATGTATCAAATTAATCCAACAATGGATAACATCGTTGACATGTAAAAAAAATACCCCACCGAGGTATGCATAAAGTTCCATTTTTATTTAACACAATTACGCCCCTTTGACCCACTGATAATCACTTGCTAGACAGTTCAGGTGAAAAGATGCACGCGGGTGACAATATTTCCCACTCCGTAACAGTGGGTACAAAAAGACATGGCTAAAACTCGGAAGAGAGAGAGAGAGAGAGAGAGAGAGAGAGAGAGAGAGAGAGAGAGAGAGACCAAAACACGGAACGCACCACCCCCAGGCAGATATCCAATAGTGGCGATGGTAATAACCATGATTGCTATACTTTCAATACCTCAGACATCCTGATCAATCGCACATTTACACTCCCTTCGACTGTCAGACGCTCTCTCTCTCTCTCACACACACACACAGACACACACATATTCTTTGAGAGATTAATTTGTGTAAGAGTAGATCTAATAAAATGATGGATAGATACAAAATACCATATCAAGGCTTTGGAATTATTCTGAACTATACAAAAACAAACAAACAAACAAAAAAACACACACAACAAAAAAGGCTATATCTAGATCTGTATGGGCGTCGAAATTTTACTTTAAAACACTGTAGAATAAAATGTAGAATTTTTGTGTGTGTCAATACTATGACTCTCCAAATGGATCGTGACTATAATAGCTCTCTGGATCCTCACACCTTGCTCATTCATCTAGTGGGTTAGGCTTAAGCTGATGGGTGTTTTTTTTTTTAATCTCTAGACGTGTTAAAAAAAAAACCCAATAAAATGAGATATACGTGTAGACTTTCCCAGTCTTTTTTAAAATCAATTTTGGTAGATCTAATATAGATCTAGATTCTATAGATTTTATCAATCTGGAGTGAATAAAAAGCAACAACAATTGGGTCTTGATCTTGATACTAAATCTAGATTAGGCCTAGATCTAGACAATTTAAACTCGCGTACACAAACAAAATAATGCAATTTGATCTCGAGTTAAGAATTATTATAAGACCTTAATTGTTAGATTTATGTCTAGTTATTTTAGCAATTTGTTATCATGTGGAATCTAATTATTCGCCTACCGTGGTCTCCATCTTTGAAATCGCAGCAAATAGATCTAGAAGTCGCCTGTCCACAAAGCAATACCCACAGGTGGTTGAGTAGAAGAGCTACTAGATCTAGTGTAGATCTATCAGGTAGGCCTAGGCCTTATCACTCAGTGTCACCATCAGAGTTCACTAATTCTCAAGTGGCATAATTATATCTAGTCCATCACATAAATATCTTTAGAAAAACAATCTCTTGGCAAAGAAATAGATCTAGCATCTAACTAAATCCAGCACTGAAATCAAGGAAAAGTTTTTATTTCTACATCGAGATGACCGATGTGCTAAAAATCTAGCGCCTGTTTCCAGCGAAAGTTAATTAGAAATTGATGTCACACACGTAGAAATAAACAGCGTTGGACGAGAGGACGGAAACGCCAACCGCTCGTCTGCTCTCTGCCGGCCCGAGTGCCTGTCTTCTGGTGCGGCCCGTGCCAGCAGCGCGACGAGGGGGAGGCCTAGAGTTGACGTCTGCAGAGCAACAACCGCCTATCTGGCACACACTGTCACACGATACGCACACAGCTCAGCTCCGCGCCCTCCCAGCCCTTCCTCATGCTGCTGCTCTCGCTTCTTCGAGCGTTCCGGTCAGCTAAACAACGCCGCCCCCCCGCGTTACTGGGAGGGTGGGAGGGATGGGGAAAGCGGGATAACCAAGAGAGAGAAAGAGAGAGGGGGGAGGGGGCGAGATGGTGGGAGGGGGAAAGGGGGGAGGAGAAGCTCCGCTAGTGCTGGATCGCTCAACACGTGGTGGTACGGCTCTCGCTCAGGCTCCAGAGTCCAGGAGCAGCAGAATCCCAGCTCGCCTCCGACCGACGCTGCCCCACCCCACCTCACCGCTGTCACACACACGACACGACCGTTTGTCAAACTGCTCTCTGCTCTCTGTCTCTCTCTGTCTCTCTCAATGCTGTCTTTCTACCTCTCTCTTTTCTGTCTGTCTCTGTCTCTGTCCCTTTCTCTTTTCTGTCTGTCTGTCTGTCTCTCTCTCTCTCTCTCTCTCTCTCTCTCTCTCTCTCTCTCTCTCTCTCTCTCTTCTCTTCTATCCGTCTCTCTCCCTCTATCTCTCTCTCTCTCTCTCTCTCTCTCTCTCTCTCTCTCTCTCTCTCTCTCTCTCTCTCAAATACAACGTAAAAAGAAATGAAGGGTCCCATCTATTCTCCAAACTAACCCGGTGCACAAATTCGAGTCTAAAAAAACAAAAGAGGAAGCAGAATCACAGAGACCATAGAATCTCTATGCCTATCCTGTCTAAAACCTACTCCGAATGTGCTTCTGTCTACTCAAGTACATTGTACAGTGAATTTTCCGTGAGTTGACACAGCCATGACTCATGGTGAACTAAATCTGGCAGGCCTTAGATCAGGATGATGTAGATCTAGATCTTAACTGCTTTGTCTGTGTCAGAGGTGCTTAAAATTCAAAGTGAGATTAACTCTTGAACTTAGTTGCTTCTTTTGAATTCTGTCTGTTGCAAATAAAGTCCAGAGTCGTGTACCAAGTGTGTATAAATCCGGAGACTTTGGAGCCACAAGAATGAATCTAGAACAAGTGAACTTTGCTCACGTTTTCCTCGCCCACTTTAGGCTAGTTGAGTTTACTTTGTGCTGATGTTTCGCAAGAACGTGTAGTAAGGCGTTCAGTTCTAGAAAAATCACGAGATTCTGAGCGCATTGCTACTTCAGATAAAAAATAATAAATATAAATGATTCAACTGTGTATCCCTCGGGCGATTGTGCATATTATGGACAAACTATGTTCCACATTGATAATAATTACACTCTAAATAACGCACTACACTTTTTCCCTTTTTCTTGACGCAAATCAATTAACGCATACAATTTTTTGAAGGGATTTTTATTTACATCGGAGACTTCCCCAGAAATTTTGGACTGTATGGCGTCCATGACCTTTTTAACCTTCATATGAGGATCTGTTTCGAGGGCGCCATTTAAGCTTATCTAAATCTAACAATCGATATTAGAGGAGAGGACGGGGCGAAAGGTGGGGATGAACTCGCCTTTTCTAAATCTACGAAGTCATTAATTTCTTTAAAATGTAAAGAGCAAGATAGCAGGAGAGCCTTGCAGTAGTGTTTTAGGGAGTGAGATGGGCCGGGAGAGAGAAAGAGAGGGGCGGGCACTAGGTAATGTACAAGGATCGGGGTGGAAGGGGAAGTGGTCGTGTTGCATGGGGCGAAGCGACAGCTCTTGCAAAGGCAGCGCAAGTGTGTTTTTTTTTTCGTTGTTTCTTGTTTTGTTTTATTTTTGGGCTTGGACTGCGCGTTTTCTCCTCCTCCTCCTCCTCCTTCTCTCTCTCTCTCTCTCTCTCTCTCTCTCTCTCTCTCTCTCTCTCTCTCTCTCTCAGAAAAAGGACTGTAGGAAAGTGGAAAACGACAAAAACCAAGATAGAATATTATGGAGGCGACGAAGCAAAGAAAAGCAAAGCAAAGACGAACATACCCCTAGCACCATCGTAACTCATTACATACAGCAGACACGCAGAGATTAAGATGACGGTGTAAAATGATAAACGAATGGAAATTAGTCGAAAAGATTACATTATAAATTCTGCCCGTCGAAAACGCGAAATGGAAACACGGGGAATTACCAAAGCCTTTATTCATGAAATGACAAAACCTCCTGCCAACATTAAAGTCACTCTAAAAGACGGCGCTGACAAGACTGTCCAAGTCTTTCCTTACGGAGTTGTAACCGAGTCATTCCCTAGTTGCGAATAATGCTGAGCTTTTTTGGCTCTGTGAATGCACTCACAAGAATAGGCCCCAGTGCTGAGTGTACGCCTCTACCTGTACAATAACCCGGGGAAAGTAAGTGCTTATGTGCAAAGAGAAAATGAATTAGGCACCCTACTTATCTTTTTTTTTAGTATTTAAATTCCATAGTAGGCGTCTAAATCTATGTCCCAATTTATACTTACTAATACGTCGTTGCAAAACTACTTTGGGCTATCTACCTCTTCTATACGATATAGATAGAACAAATCTGTTCTTCGCCCACGATTAACATAGGTCTGGAGGAGTGGATGCCTGAAACAAAACCATGAATAATTGGCGTCACTTAGTGCGCTGTCTTCTCCCAAGCGTGACTCTGCGTGCTGTAGTTGACCGGGGCTCCGGCCCGGAGCATTAAACCCGGAGCCAGAACAAAGCCCGTGTGAACACAAACATCCACCTGATGGCCGGGGATGACAAGACAAGACAAAGATAGAATAAATGTAAATAAATAAAGTCTTAAAATTAAGTTAAGGTCGCGGTGGTTTAGAGAGAGGGAAAGTGAGAAAGATAGGGGAAAGAGAAGATTTTAAGATAGAAGGAGAGGCAGAAGTAGTGAGAAAAAGACATGGAAACATAATTTGTTGTAGATAAAAGTCAGAGAGATAAGTAAATAGAATAAAATAGAGTCGGTCGAGACAGAAGGAAGGAAAGTGATACATTCAGACATGAATAGTTGGAGAAAACGTTGGCAAAAAGAATGAAAAATTAAAAGAAAAAAGAAGGATAAATAGATATAGAGGAACAGTAAAAGAGATAAACAGGTGTAGAGAGAAAAGAGTCATAGAGAGTAAAACCCATGTATATAGGGATAGATATTGACAGAGCGACAGAAAGAGAGACGAGAGAGAGAGAGAGAGAGAGAGAGAGAGAGAGAAAGAGAGAAAGACAAAAATAAGAGGGATCCGGGAGAGGAAAAGAAAGATAAGAAAGAAAGACATACAGAACAAGGAATGGCTGGCCCCATTAGAGAGAGAAAAGGAAAAAAAACAGCACAAACTAAAAGTCTAATAAATCATTGTGAGCTGCCAGCCGTGGCTCCCGGTCCTGTCTCCCAGGCTAGATCTAGAACGTCTCCAACAGGTACTTCCAAACTGCTACCGTCTACGACACTTCTTGAGGCCTCGGAGACTAAAAACAAGCAACGGCTTGTAAACTCTGGGACGGTCCATAGGTCCACTGCCTGGCGTCCAGCCCTGGCTATCTAGGATCTAGCCGGCCATGGTCCAGCAGACCAGCAGGTCGTGTGTTCTAGTGTTCTAGATCTAGTACCTGGACCTGTCAGCGACAGTGCCGCGCCCTGACAGAGAGACATGGCCATCTTGGCGACAGCTCCTACAGCTACACGTCAGGATCCAAAGGAACAACTTACAAGCCCCAGCGCCAGACTGTCAGACAGACAGGACAGGGCAAGTCTTCACGGGAGGGGGTAGGGGGGGGCGCAAACCTGCACACTTGGTAGAGCGTTAGTCTCTTAATCGCGAGGTCCCCGGTTCGAGTCCCAAAAAAAAAGAACTCTCTCTCTCTTAGGTTCTCAAAGAGGATCATAACTATACGGCGTCGGGGCCCCAGATGGAGGTACATGTATCTGTGACTTGGTAGGTCACATTACAGTGACACCGATTCAACAAGCAGTCAAAAACACGGCTGCCCGAACCGCGGACCTCATGCGTCAGAAGCCGATGCTCTACCCCAGGGAAGAAGCCCTCCCCTATTTTTTTATGTCTCATCGTTTCTCAAGGAAGATCCTATACGGCGACAAGACCACAGAGAAAGAAGTACCTGGTGCTTGGTCTGTCAAATAATTTTAACATAATTATACTGAATTAGAAGGAAAGGGCCAACTTAAAAGTATCCTTTATTCAACATACGTGCCCAATATGCAGAAGTACAGAGGGGTAGACGAAAAGGCTATGCTGACGAAGTAGGTAGTCACTGGACTTCTCTTCCCGTCTCTCTGTTTCTTACCGGCCCGCCTATCTGTCTGTCTATCTATCTCTGTCGGTCCCTCTCTCCCACTCTCGTTCTCTCTATCTCCTCCCTCGTCAACAGAAAAGCTCTGGAGACATTAAAACTCGATGCCTGCGGACATCAGACCTATCCTTCAAACGAATTCAAGTACAGGTACTGAGGGCCCGTGCCCCCCCCCCCCCCCTCCCCTCACCCACAGAAGGAACACGCCCCCCCCGCTCCTCCCATCAAACGAAGTGTACACATCCCGCACTGATCAATCCTCTAGGCGATGACCATCCCAAATCTATCCCCTAAATCTCTACAGGGACACTAAAACTATGCCGACCAAACACTACCCTCCCCCTCTCTGCAGCCATGTCCACTTTTCTATCATCTCTCTGCGGCGAAACCATTCCATTCTTTGATTTGACTCCACCTTCAATCACCACCTTTAAAAGTCGTATATTTCTAGACCCGCCAATGCTTGGTTTATTTCTCTCCATCCATCAATCTTCCAACTTCAACTTCACTAAGCCCAGCTCTTATAGATGCCCTGAGGGCGAATTATAATCACGTTATGGGGTGGCTTTCGTTTGTCAAGCCAAGTCTTTGTTTTAAGGGCATTGGGGTTTTAGGAAGACAAGTAGAAGGTGAGAGAGAGAGAGAGAGAGAGAGAGAGAGAGGGAGAGTGGGGGAGGATTAGTATCAGAAAGAAGAGAGAGAGAGAGAGAGAGAGAGAGAGAGAGAGAGAGAGAGATGAATACATTCTTAACAGTGAACTTGATCCTGGATAAGGAGTTATTAAAGAAACGAAAGAAGAAAAAAAAGATAATTTATTGAACTACGGCTGGTATTTATTGCTCCAGTGTAAAGACTATAATCATACTTTGTTTCCTGAAAAGAATAACTATTTACAATTTTTGGTCACTCATTAACAAAACTTGGATGTGTATTCTTAATGGTGACATCCACAACCCAATAGAACCTCCTGAAACGGGCGGCGATGTGGAAAGTAGGCAGTTTGTGGGGAATTTGTCAATGCACACGACATAATACAATCATTGTGACACAACGGAGGTTGATCATAATCAGTACTGGACCCACAAAAAACTCCCCCTCCCAACTCGAACCGACCTCTGGACCCGGTTTAGATAGATCCTAGTATGTGTCCTTCCCAGTAGTTATCTTATGCACCTTTCCACCGAACCCTCTCAAGACATGTAAGCGGATGCATGCGGTAACCATTATTTCCAAAGGTTAATTTACTTACAAATCTCACACGCGTACACATTAAGAGGGAAAAGGTTAATAATAAATATGATGGGTTTATGACTAGGTGGGCGCTGCTATTTCGTGCCAATTACTATTATATGGTAATGAAAGCATTAGATCAAGATCGGGATTTGGAAGACATAAAAATAAGGCAACAAAAGCTTTCAAGAAAGAGCGATAGATCTGGCGGATGTGCTAACAACCATCTAACAAACTGCTTAACAGGGTTCACTTAATCTCCTACATTAAAGACGAGACACATAAAATTAATTATGAAGAAAATGGTGTCGATGGCGTAGTGATGCTCGTACATAGGTACATTTGCCTCATAAATCAAAAGTTTTATGGGATGTTGTTTCCACATTGGTCGATTCCAATACACTGCACATGTTACATTGACTTTATTAGAACCGTCTTTAACAAGGGATGACCAAGTACTGCTCGTATAATGCCCACAAAAAAGGAATAGTAATGTGATTGAGTAGGACTCTTCTAATACGTGTACTTATATTACATGAAATATCAGAATAAAGAATATTCAGTTTGCAGGATATAGCAATAACCGAAACTTCGTTGTTTTATACTATCTTAAACTTTTAGACACAATCAACAACAGAAATGAGATGCATAAACAATTATAGAGATGATCATAAGAATATCGAACAGATCGATAAAACTAGATACTGCTATTTGTTTTGTTGTTGAGTGTTATTTTGTAAATTACATTAAAGTTGCTTGATCGATTTAAATATAATGAAAGAAAAATAGAAATGAATGGTAACGTGGTTGGCACTAGATCTATCCCGTGAATGCTACACGGACATGAGCCTGTGGATGGCAAAAGTTGGGGCTTGGCAGCATAGCTTGACATCTATGCAAATGAGAGTCATTAGTCTGCCCTCATGATCTATCTTTGTGGTACACAGTGGATTGGAAAGAAGAAGACGCATGTATTGACTCCCTGAACAGCAACTTTTTGGGAGCATTATTATCCTCGTCAATTCAACAACAATGTCAATAATATCCATAATAATACAAGAGACTTAAGCCTTACGTGTGGCGTAGCACTAAAATAAAAGCACATGCATTTCCTATACTATAGGGTCTTGGCGTACACTCCATTTCAGACGTCTTTAAAGCAGGATACCGATAAAAATCTTTATGATTCTTTGAAGACAAACGTGACATTACTTCTAAATAAAACCCACAGGGAAAAATGCAGAGAAAGGGAAGTCTGTCTTCATAACTATTTCAGGCGTTGCGATCCTTTCGAAAATAAAGATCTACATAATCGTGCCCCATAGGCATGGATATTAGTAAACGCTCATTGGCTCGTATGGACGCCGGTGCAGATTCCGTTACATATCGTGTTGGTTTCGCTTTGGGTCCCGTTACCGCTAAGTCTCTATTATCGGTGTCTACAGTTCGACACTAGACTATCTGCACTGCTCAAGGTGTTTGCATGGGGCAGAGGTCAAACACTACTCCAACCCTGGGGAGCGGCAGTACATTGTCCAGAGTTTAGTACCAGCAAGACAAACAATAAATTATTATTCTTACTATTATGCATTGTAGTCATATCCAATCTTTGATTATTATAATAATAAAATTAATACTATTGCTGTGAGGGGCAAGGTGCACTATACAGTATTGTCGATACGTAAGACAAAATTTCTTCAGTCCGGTACTCGGCATGTAATAATTTTAAAACATGCTTTTATTCTTTTTTGTATAATGGCGTGGACAATGATAACAATAATGATAAAAAAAATAAGAGCGAGAATTGGAAATCAAGAAAACGGAATAAACCAAGAGGAATAAATGCATTACGAAGAACAAATTGGAATATATTACCGGTGTAGTAAAGAGTAGTGGCAGATAGAAGGGGAGAGACAGACGGGGGAGGCAAGAGAAGTCATGCGTGGCACGTGCTTGTAGGCTCACAAACATCGCCTGAGCAATTTACTCACCAACAGCAGGTGAGTATATTAGCCACCTAACCACAGTCCAGAAACCCTTACAGGGTGAGCCTAGCCACTAAGACATGTCAGCACCAATTTAGTGTACCCTCAACCGTAACCTGAAGTGCTCCTCAGTGATTCTTTCATTTGTTAGTTCATCGCAGCACAAGTCATGCCAGGTGTCCAGGCGTTACCATAGACTTTTATACCACCAGGATTGACAGCCCAAACATCTGGAACTTCTTCCTGTACCTGCTCTATATACCCTAACAACTTTAACATTTTCGCTAATACGAAAAGTGGATCGAAATGATCACCGTTCCGACTTTCGTAAACAGATTGACTTGAGTATACGCTTATTCTGATATCTCGTTCCTTCATACAATGAAATAATGACAGTCTAGACACTTTTATGGCACACGAATAGAAGATTTCTAGGACTTTCAGAAAAGCTGGAAACGATATTTCTTATTGTTCCATATCCTGCAGCAGAAAAGGCCATGCCTGTTTAACTAGAGAACTGGTAGTAAATGACATTTTATGTATGGATTTGAAGAAGTTTCGACATACAGAAATTAAACTATCTAGAAGTTATGCCATAAAGATAGAGCATCATTATACGTTATCAAGACTCACGCCAGCGTCACATCAAATGATGCATTGTAATACTGTTTAAATCTCTACTGTACATTTTTTCTTTCTTTTATGCAATACAGCTAGCTATGAATTGTACATGGCTAAAGACTAGTCTTCTAACACGTCGCCTTTGTCTTAAATCCCACACTAACATTATTATTTTGGAAACCGGATCTTATAGACTGTTCTTCTTTTCTAGTCTTTGTGTGCACGCGGGCTGTGGAAAAAGCAGTATTTTCTAGAGAAAAAAAAACTAGCTCTTTTGTGCACGATATACTATAATCGCCTAAAGTGAACATTTGTGTATCCGGTATACAATATCATGAGTACATTTACGTCTGTGTGCGGGAATGTCGGATGAGGTAATCAAGTTGATTATAGTCAAAATTATTTATCTATGTTTAACATTTTATGATGTGGACAGAGTTGAACAAGACAAGAACATGTACTTCATAGCTTCATCCTGTTGTCTTTGTTTCTAGGGTCAATAGTTCTCGTTTCCCATCGCGTAGAAATTGTGGCTCTTTCTCTCAACCTAAGATCCGGGAGCATCACTTAAAATCCCTAGCAGTAGGAATGAGTCCATCTATCGTTTCTCAGGATTCCATCATTTATACATGTAGAGAAAGTAGAAAGAAGAGGCTCATCATGCATTGTGGAGATGATGAACTAGCTCTAGCCGTTGAGAGCTTGTCTTTGTTCTGTAATGTACTAGATCTAAACTCTGGGTTGTGTATTGACTGAAGTTAGTCAACAGAGAGTGGTTTCACCAAAAGAGGGAGAGAGAAGTGGGTGGAGGGAGAGTGAAAGAGATTCAGATCTAAAAGCAGGATCGAAAGAATAAAAGAGTAAGGAAAGGCAAAGTAACAGACAGAAAAGATGTTCTCTCTGTTTCCCTATCTTTTTTGGCAACGTAGAGAGAGCAACAACAACAGAAAACAAACTTGATCCTGCTTTTCGTATTTAAATACATGTATAAAAATGAGTTCACCCTGGCAGATACAAGACTTTACTTTTTTCTGAACCGAATCAATGTCAAATTCTCCTCCTTCAATATATTTTCCCCTGCTCCCTCCCCTTCTTTTTGTGCTCGCTCTCTCTCTTAAGCACCACAATTACTTTTTCATACTTGCGAATTCCGCCGCATCATCGCTGCGACCCCCCCCCCCCCCCCCCCCCCCCCAGAAACTAAAATTATAGAAAGGAAAACAACAAGATCATTAGGCGTTTGAAAGAGACCTTTTGAAGTGCTCTCTCATCTTCGTACTTGTATACGAACCCTGCACATGCCTGGAAAAGAAGAGTTTACATTCCAGCTTTCAATTGAGCGGACACGTTCAGGGGACTCTATCCTGAGCACCAGGTTAAAAGATCAATCAACCAGGCCATATTCAATCACCTGTCACGACTCTGCTGTCCCCAGTTTACAGAACGATCTTTTCCCCTCCCTTTTCTCTTAATATAGAGACCGCAATACTTTTTTTTCGAGTAGACGCTGATCTTCCTTATGAATACATAGAGACCAATTTTTTCCTGAGCAATACACAATGTACAAAGAAATATTTTTTATTATTATAAAAGACTGATCTTTTTACTATTCTTATAAAGACCGATCTTTTGCTGATCAGTTTCTTTTTCAACCTAATGACTTCCTAGTTATACATTTCTTTCAAGAGACTTAAATTGATTATTTTTAGTTCAAAAAGTAAGAATTTGTTAAAAACTTGGAAAAATCGCAATGCTTCCTGAGCAGTGAATCTTGTTTTTTTTTGTCCTGCCTATACCTGATGACGCAATAAATTAATTGATAGACGAGACGAATCTGAAGCAGTAGAAAGAACGATGTTATTCGAAGGAGAAGGATGTTAGGAGATAAAAAGAAACCACACAAGGAACTCCAAAAAAACTCTCAAAAATTTAAAGCCCCAAACCTCATAATACAGCATGTCGTGCTATTTTAAGATCACCAACTCTCTTTACTTTGTACAAAAGTTCTTCTTACAAGTGAATTACTTTGTTAGGACGTCTTTAAACACCATGTCCGTTCCATACAATATAAAAGCTTCAGCTTCCTAAAGAAAAGTATTTCTGAAGCGAGTGAAACTAGTTTGTCGAAAGAACTAATGCGTGTTGAAAGCAAACTAAATGACTCCTTAATTCTTTTGACATAGGTACTTCTGGAGAAGTGAATAGCTTATACGTTCACTCAGTGGTGTCAGAACTCTTTTTGTGCATTTGCTAATATTGACCTACAAGCAAAGTTTAATTGATACCCTTGTAAAGGCAAGTCTATTGGGAGAAAAGTGTGTAACTAACGAAAGAAAATTAGGATGCTTCCATCAAAACCAATACATGTAGTACCCAGTGGAAACTATATCGTCAATTAGCTAGGCTAAGAAGAATGCTGGCTTTTCAAATTGATGATGTATGCGTCGGTATGCAAGAATAAAGAAGTAAAAAAACGAAGGGCCATTGAAAAGCGACGGCCGAACGGCGACAATGTGGTAGTGCAATTTGACACTTTGCCCAGGGGCCACTTCTTGACTGTATCGTTTTCTAAGTCAAGAGGTGACAACTTTTGGAGCAATAATACTTTCATTCAAAAGGGGGGCGACTATTATTGTGGACCGTCCAACGTCCCTTAATCGGTGTGAAAAGAGCGACATAAGCTTGACTCCCCGCGTGAATAGATTTGTTTACTTTTCCAGGTAGGCTTACGGCAGACCAGACCGAAAACAGGCGGCGGACGGTGGGGAAGAGGAAGCCATAATGGGACCTGCGCGCCGCTGGAGGTGGTCATGAAGAGTAGAAAGGGGAGTGTGTGTGTGTGTGTGTGTGGGGGGGGGGGGGGGGGAGGGGGGGGGGGGGGGTGATGGGAACGCGGATGTACCAAAGATAGACCGCGCGGCTTCCAATCGGAAGGCTGCAGGTTCGATTCCCAGTTCAGCCACTGAGTTTCTTCAGAGGAATGAGTTAATATCAGTATAACGTTACCGATCGAAGACGATAGAAAGAGGCGCTGGCGTTCAATCACAGTGCTACCTTAGACTTAGGAGGCCAATGAGCGATTAGAAAAATCCAATGCATAAGGGGCCTGATTGTGTCACCCGTTATCGTATGCGGACCACAAGGCCTGTGTTTGTTGAGACCAAGAGAGGTTGAACTCAAAGACGGCAATGATTCATGTACACAGTGACTCCACAGCTGGGGTTGATTTTCAGTTGTATTATGATCAAAAATAATTTAGCTTAGTCATGTGATCTGACCTGAGCTCATCGTGCATATAACACATAAATTATTGAATATTTTTGGAGTGGAAGTAGAGAGAGAAAGGGGGGGGGGTAGGAGATAACAAGATAAAAGATGGTTAATTTCATTATAAAAATTAAAAAAAATTGAAATTACAAATGGGAGAAAACTATCTTATACACGCAACTCATGTATGAATAATAGCTAGAGGCAAATTTCGCATCATTCTATTTAAAGGAAAACTCGAAACAAGAGGGCGCTTCGAAAAAAATGTAAAATTAATCAGCGTTATTGCACGATAGAGAGAAGGAAAAGGGAATACAGTGTGCCACATATTTCAAACATACAATCATGTACTTACCATGGTAACACGGTTGAATCAGTTCATAAATTCCACAGCATTAAGATGGCGACAACTCCAACAAAATTGTCCTTATGTAGCATTAACCTTTAAGTTTTCCCACACGATTTCTGGAATTTCAAATCTACAATCTCAAAACTCCTTGGTCACGAACTAGTCACAGAAAAGTCTCTGAAATGGTTTATGGCGGAACTTTCTAGGAAAAGCATTAGCCACCAAGTCAAAACGATTTTAAATCCAAGAACGAACTCTTCTTTAAAGATGGAATACAATTAGACTGCAAAATGAGTAAAGAAAATTTGACAGAGTCTAAATCTCTCTCACAACAGGACTAATCGTGCATAGGGTATCAACGATGCTTCCGCTACCACAAATCTCTCCAAAGTGATGATACTTTCATGGTCGCCACTACTGTATAACACAGAGAATTAACTTCCCACTACATGTACCATCTCAGGAACCATAATCCCCGCCGATGATGGTGGTGCCATGGTAACACAGGTAGCTTCTAGACGCTGATTGGTCCGTGCTCAAGATTCGGCGCGCTTGCGTCACGTGGTGCACAGCTGAGAGCGAGGTGACACCGACGGCACTACCTGTACCTGGACCTGTTCCTGCGCTCTATTTACCGATGTCTCCTAAGTTCACTCAGGTAAGTGGACGCGACACTGAGAAGTTTTCTGCCTCCGCCTGGTCTAGAGATAACTACAAAGAAAAGTTTCGATCACTTCCTAAGGTAGCGTCGTGTCGTAGCTACTGTTCAATGGGCCAATTAAAGGGTACTTGTCTGCCTTGGGACGGTGGACATGGTTAGTTGCCTCGGGGTGGACGTCTCGCATACTAAACTAGAATTAGGCCCTATCTGGAGAGGGGAGCGGGGTGGTAGAGAAGGGGCACCCAGCTTGTCCAGCTTCTTTACAAATCGAAGGCCCCCACATTGTCCTCTTTTCTTTCCCATCCCAGCATCACCTCCCGTTTCCCAAGCCTGTGTTCCTTCGTTCCTTCAGGGTCTTTTCCTGGCACCGTCTTTGTTGACTATTGCTATCTCGCCTTCCTGTCCCAGCCCACCTACCTGTATCACACACAAACACACACATTCACACACACGCACACGCACACACCCTGCACTGAGAATTACTCGGGCATCGGTCCCTGGAGCCAAACAGGGGCCGAGTTTGTCAACAAAAGAGCCAGGCACAGGGGACAAGCTCTGGGAAAGTGTGCGGAAGCTGGGGGGCTCTCTGGTTCCTGCCCCAACTAGTGTCTCGCAAAAACTGGTGTGTATGGCCTTGAGTGCCGCGGTAGCTACAGCAATGTTGTATTGGTTCTGGAAGATCGTGTGTGTGTTGCGTCAAACTAAAAAAAACAGAATCTCTGTTGTAACCTTCAAATGTTTTAACGATTTTCCATTTTCTGCTAATTAATGCTAAAATGCTTTAAATACAAAAGCTTACCTAGTCGTTTCGAAATGCTTGAAAATAAAAATTTAGATCCATTTTCATTGACTACACCGTATAGGATCCACCACGGGAAATTCGGAGACGTTAAACCCTGAGAGAGGGAGGGAATTCTCTCCCTCCCTCTATAGAGAACATTTTCATTGAAAACCTTTTGCAAAACTAATTTTAAATGAAACAAATCGGTTTGTGTCGCATGTTATTAGTTCTATGGCAAGAAAAAATGAGCTTGTAACATTTGAAAACCAATAGCACTAGCAGTAGTCCGATTATTTTTTATTTTTAGTTTTAATGGTGTGAAATGAATACTTAAAAGAAAAAAAATGCAGAAAAGCTAAATTAAAGTGGTTTGAGCGAGGGGGGCAGATGATGAGGGATAGAGAAAGTGAAGGGGACAGAGATAGAACGAGGGACAGAGGCACATAGGACAGACGGACAGAACTAGAAAAAGAAACACAAGGAAAAATGATAGCATTTGAGAATCCAAGATGTCCCAGGCCTAATCCCTCTTTAGAGCGGTCGCAGCAACTCACAGGCTGATGCCATTGTCGCCGGAAAACCTTTCTCTCAGACTTATGCGACGATAGGCTAACAACGCACAGGTGTTGTGGGGAAGAAGGAAGTGGTTTTATACAGACCTTTTGAGGAGAATGGAATTGATTTCGGGAGACGGGAGCGAGGGGAGGGGGGGGGGGAGCTTGGTAGTACCAGGCGTACCTGTATGCTCAGGTAGATTTTCAGACCGGTCCACACACAGTCAACGTGAGTTAGTGTGTCAAAGAAACGTAAAAAGATCCTCTGTGAACATGCGATTTTGTCCTACTAGAATGACTAATGGACGGTGTGTTGTAATGGTTTACCAGGGAGATACAAAGTCATGAATTTGGATGAATAGATGTCACTAAAATTTGTGCGAGGTTTTAATCTAGCCAGAATGGCATTGTTCGCAAGAAAAAGCTCAGAAATAGAATGAGGTGCCACGAAAAGTTATAGACTCCTCTGTATTAAAAATACCGTGAGTTTGTTTAGTTGTTGTTTTTACTGTACACACTCTCTCGCGGCAAACACAAAGGTAGAAAATTCCACTCATTACAAAAAAAGCAACTAGAAACAAGCAAATAAGCTTTGAAGATTCAACAATTGACATATACGTTTAATGATTTTTAAGAGTGGTTTCTACGAAGTTAGATTTTTTAAAATTAAATTGTCGTGTGTAAAAAGATTGGGAGTTCCGACTCCTGAATAACATAACATTTTAAATCCTCTCTCCCTCTCTCTCTCTCTCTCTCTCTCTCTCTCTCTCTCTCTCTCTCTCTCTCTCTGTCTCCGTCTGCTTTTTTCCATAAAGGGAGCACCATGAGAACGTGTTGGGAGCATAGATGTGCAGATGTAATCGCATTATCTCACCGCCTCCTCTCGCGTCAAACTGCAGAAAGACGTAAGTCGGACTTAGAAGGGGAGGATGAAAGACCATTGTCTTGTCTTGCCTTGTTGGTATCTTAAACAATCTCTGTTTGGTCCCACCGGTTCTCTAATCCGCCCGCCCCAGGTGCCTGCCTTAAGTCGAGAACAATGATTTGCTAATGAGATTGGTCACACATTAGGAAGTTGTTTGACAGATTTCCCCCTTTGTATTCTCTTTTTATCTCTCTGTGATTATTTTGGAGTGTGTGATGTGTGGCCATCTTTGCTACCATTTTGGTTAGGAAGTCGAGTTTTTGATTTCATGACGTTTGGATTGTATGTCATCTCCCTCTCTTTCTCCCCCCTCTCACTCTCTCTCTCTCTCTCTCTCTCTCTCTCTCTCTCTCTCTCTCTCTCTCTCTCTCTCTCTCTCTCTCTCTCTCTCTCTCTCTCTCTCTCTTTCTCTCTCTCTCTCTCTCTTTCTCTCTCTCTCTCTCTCTCTCTCTCTCTCTCTCTCTCTATCTCTCTCTCTTCTAATTCTTCTTCTTCTTCCTCCCCAGCACTAACAGCTATCTCTCTCTTTTCTCTTTGTTTTTATCCCCCCCTCTCTACCTCTCTCTTGTTCGTTTTTTTTTTTAAAGTAAAATTATGTACGCTAGGAGACATTATTATAATTAACACAGCAATCTGCAGCATCTATGTATGAATACTGTTTTTGCCAGGATGATCAGTAGAAAGCAGACCTCCCGAAGCTTTTTTGTGCTGAAGAGAAACTTGTGTGGATTAGAAGGAGTTGCCGAGTAATTGATTTTCGGAAATCATCAATACATTGTGCATGAGCTCAAAAGCATCGCATTTTCTAAACCAATGTTTCCGTTTTTGTTTCTCTATGGTTCTGTTCGTTCGTCTGTCTGTTTGCCTTACTATCCGTCTGTTTCTGTCTTCTCCCTCCCTCTCTCTTACTCTTAATACATGTATGGTTCTTAATTTTAAATCAAAGTTCTGGCCTTTTTTTTTATTAGTGAACTGAGCTTGCACACAAAAAATTGCTGATGTGATGAAGTTTAAATTAGGCCCAACTCAGCATAACAATTTGCTTTTTCAAACATAAGCTGAAAAGGTACAAAGTTCACAGAAACGAATGACAGACACGATCAAATGATAAAAGCCAAGAGTCACAAAATTGCATAATTTAAAAGCGGAAAAAAATCGCAATTTGGAAATTGTCTTATTGAGAGACAATTAATTTGGATAAGAAAACTGTCTGGTTGTAAAGAGGATTTAGGGCTAATAATTCCATGCCTTCTAGTGCGGATATAGAGTGAAAAGGGACGAAGATGATAAACATGTGTACGTACAATGAGTTACAATGTAATAGAAATTGATAACGTTCAGCTGATGTGCTAATTGGATGCTTTCAGTCGTATTTAGTGCAATGACTAGAATGAAATTCGTGAGACGTTTGGAACGGTAACATGCGAGATATAAGAAAAGAGAGAGAGAGAGAGAGAGAGAGAGAGATGAATACATTCTTAACAGTGAACTTGATCCTGGATAAGGAGTTATTAAAGAAACGAAAGAAGAAAAAAAAGATAATTTATTGAACTACGGCTGGTATTTATTGCTCCAGTGTAGAAGACTATAATCATTCTTGCGTCCTGAAAAGAATAAATATTTACAAATGTTTGGTCACTCATTAACAAAACTTGGATGTGTAACTTTAATGGTGACATCCACAACCCAATAGAATCTCCTGAGAATAGCGGCGGTGGGGAAAGTAGGCAGTTTGTGGGGAATTTGTCAATGCACACGACATAATACGATTACTGTGACATAGCAGAGGTTGATCATATCAGAACTGGACCCACAAAAAGTCCCCCTCGAAACTCGATCCGACCTCTGGACCCGGTTTAGATAGATCTTAGTATGTGTCCTTCCCAGTAGTTATCTTATGCACCTTTCCACCGAACCCTCTCAAGACATGTAAGCGGATGCATGCGGTTACCATTATTTCCAAAGGTTAATTTACTTACAAATCTCACACGCGTACACATTAAGAGGGAAAAGGTTAATAATAAATATGACGGATTTATGACTAGGTGGGCGCTGCTATTTCATGCCAATTACTATTATATGGTAATGAAAGTATTAGATCAAGATCGGGATTTGGAAGAGATAAAAATAAGGCAACAAAAGCTTTCAAGAAAGAGCGTAGAGAGAGAGAGAGGGAGAGCGATATACAGAGAGAGAAAGAGAGAGAGAGAGAGAGAGAGAGAGAGGGGGGGGAGGCGAAGAATAGAAGTCGAGTCTCGTAAGAAAGAGAATGCGATAGATACATACAGACAGACTGATAGATAAGCAGGCAGAAGACTCATCCAGCGTGTCTGAGTAATTTTCAGTCTTCCAGGGCATCCTATCTGGTCTTGCGTAAATTGTAAAGATTTGAAACAAGGTGCGAAACTGCGGTTCCTGGGTGGCTCAAAGCCACGGTCAGATGCTCTATGTAAACACATCATTGTTTGAGGACTTTTGGCAGGAGCTGTTGCGCAGTCCGAGACCAGATAAATGTACAGGTAGATCCAGATGGATTTTGGCCTGCGAGATAAATCTTCTCACGGGTCGCCTTTCAAACCACCTGTGCGCTCTGCCCAGATCTATACTGTTTGTTCAACGCCGTTTGCTCTTTCTTGCCAGCCAGTAGTTTAATCGGCATTTTCTTTACAAAATGAGAAGGTGTGTGAAGAGACCTTTGACTGATCGAAGTTTACCAACGGATTTTTAAATTTGTGTGACTAGTAATTTACCTTGAAGTAAATAATTTTCTTAACGCTCTCTCCTCTCTCTCTCTCTCTCTCTCTCTCTCTCTCTCACTCTCTCTCTCTCTCTCGCTCTCTTTCTATCTCTCCATCTCACTCGCTTCTTACCACGGTTTTTTTAGTTGCTTTCATGCTTTAATTGACCTTTATGTGACACCGGAAACAAAAAGTTTTGTGCTTACTTCTTTACCTCCTCAAATCTTGACCGTGCCTCTTGCTGATTTTAAACTCTCTTGTGTCACTCTGATAAATATTTAGAAGTTGGCCATTCGATAGTCTTTTTTTAAATTAGAATAGAGGACGTGTGGTACATGTACTAATGCAACAAACACACTTTAAATGAGACACATCTGTAATACTAAACGTCGAGTTTTTAGTTAAAACAAGTTGTGAGTAGTACTTAAAGGCGACCATAACCCATGGTGAACATGTCGGAATTTGAACACTGTTGGCCCCTCTAAAGTTGTAATTAAAAAGTGAAGGAGTAACAACCAGAATTGATTGTACAATGCTTGTGCATTGTGTCTCAAAACCCTTTAAAATGGACTAATAACTTGCGCTGTATCCAACTCTGAGATAAAAGATTTTATTTGGACTAATAACTTGCTCCGTATCCAATTCTGAAATAAAAGATTGTATACGTAAGAACAACTATTTAAACGTTTTGAGAATTGAATCATGAAGCTGTTGAAGTATTAATTATGCATTAATGATCAAATGAATATGGGGATGATACATTTAATATTGTTTAGAACTGATACTTAAGCGATGGGGAGGGCGTAACATTTTTTTCATTTCAGACATTTTTTCATTTCATGTAATCTCTGAATCTTTACCTTCAAATTCCCTAAACCTACGAGTAGTTGGAGGAAAAAAAAGGTACAGTCTATTCTCAGATCGCCTTATCCAGTAACTCAGCTCATGGCGCTTTTACAAACATGTATTAAAATCTTGTTGGTGAGAGGTACCTAATAACTAATTCGTTTAACCTATAAACTGTTAAATGGCTTGTGCGATGTTCGGTCCAAGGTGTTCTGCTGGTGGCTAAGCTTTGGTTTGACAGAAAACCGCCATTAAGATTCACCCGAAATTTGGGAGACACTGTGTTCATATTCTATCTCTATCGCCACGTTTATTTATCTAGGACTTTGCACTTGGTTTTGACGCAACTGCCAGTAGTAAATAAACACCCCATTGATTCCATCTTCATTAGGTTTACCTAAAGTGTCGTAAAAGGGATGTTTTCTTGATTTTAAGAAGCAAACCTAAAGGTCTAAATCAGTGACTACTAATGTATACTGTGGTCTAAACATTTCGGTTTACATTCAGTTCAGCTTTATGGTGTGAGAAATCAAAACCAGCAAAGCGTGATAGCTATTTAGGGAGAAAAAAATGTGAAAAAAATAAATTCTTAAGGTTAACTGCACATGTTTGAGTCAACAACAAAAAACAAAACAAAGAGAGAGAGAGAGAGAGAGAGAGAGAGAGAGAGAGAGAGAGAAGATAGAAAGGATGGGGAGAGAAAAAGAGAACGCGAAATAAAGAGCGAGATCTAGAAAGAGATTGTAAGAGATAGGTAGAAAAGGGATATATAGACAGATAAATAGAAAGAAATCAAGGTTAGTGAATTAATTGATCGACAGACACATAAAGTGACGGAGGGAGGTTGGGGAGGGACGAAGAGAAGAATTAGAGGCGCGGAGGGTATTATCAAATCAATACCAAGCGAAAAAAAAACAACAACAACATGCCTTAAAGAGAGGACTACAGGCACCCACGCATATATAGAATCGGAAATCTCAAGCTCCGCATTCAAAATGAAGTTTATCACAGTCCTAAGAGCAAAATACGGTAAAGTGTAACCTAAACCTCTATCGCGTAACATTGTAACAACAAATATTTGTTTACCTCATTTATAATATACAACGAATTTTCAGTATTTTAGAAATGAGAGGTCATTAAGAACTGCGGTGACAATAGAAAGAGACCAAGAGGAGTGGGAGGGCGAGAAAGATGGTGGACTGGCCCTGTTGCAAGGTAATGGGTGGAAAGGAAGATGCGGCTCACGACCACAAACAACAAAGAAGGAAAGGTAGACAGGTAGGTAAACAGATCAACAAAGAAAGTCAGCGGGATGGCTGCAGGGGAGAGGGGTGTTAACTAAACATTGGTAGGCATCATCGTTCGCTTTGAGACTATCCTGTGTTAAATTTATGGTGATGGGTTGGAGGGAGAGAGAGAGAGAGAGAGAGAGAGAGAGAGAGAGAGAGAGAGAGGAAAGAGGGGGGGGATAGAGGAAGGAAGGGAGAGAGAGAACAAAGGATGGAAAAAGAAAATAACCAAGAAAGATGGGGACATGCAGGGAGAGACAGACAAAAGGTGGAGGTGAAAGGGAGACAGTAGGAGGAATAGGGAACAAAGGAAAGAAGAGGAAAATTTGGTTCGCTAGAAGAGGTGGAGGAAGGAAAAAGAAGACGGAAGCACTTAAAAAAACGACGGTACAGGTCTTAGAGAGAAAAAGATTTTTAAATATTGAAAAACGGAGTAGGAAAAAAACAAAATCCTACGACTTTATCCTTCTCGATTTTAACGTAAGCACGCGAAAGCATCTTGTTGGTAATTTGTGAGTGGATGAGAGAAAATAAATAACCAGTGAAGGAAAGTCATGGACGTTTCTTGCCGAGACAGCTTGCAACGCTGCGTGACACATAATGCATTGACATTGGAACTGTCCCCTCCCTCATTCTCGATCTTTCCCTCCCTCACTCTTTTACACGTTCTGTCTCTGTCTTTATTTATATATTTCGTCGACTTTTGTAATGTCTTTATTAATTTTCACCTACTTTTCTTTTTATGTTTTTCTTCGTCCTATTGCGATCTCTGTCTTGGTTATTTTATCTGTGTATCTCTTTGCCTATCTTTTTTCTGTCTATCTGTCTACATTGTATTTCTCTCTCTCTCCCTCTCCCCTCCCTCTCTCTATCTCATCCTCTTCCGTCTTAGTTTTCCCCTTTCATTCTTGTCTGAACTTCCATGAACGCAAATTCACTATATGTAAGAGGAAAAGCGCTTTGCCAAAATTGTTAAAAATAAAGGCATATATTATCTAGAATTGTGACTAGCACTATTCCAGTCTACGACGAGATTCTTTTTTCGTTTTGTTTTACTAATATTTGTTGAGTTTCTGAAGGAACTCTATACTAAGATAAAGGCACCAACTGAGCTTCGAACCACGCACCTCCTCATGGTTGATTGAACAACCGCAGCTTCCAACTACATTTTTTTAAACAGGTAATTATTTGCTCGAAGAACGGAGGATCTTACACGGTGAATGGATTCCAGAACGCGATACCCAGGACTGGGCTGATCACAATACATGTATGATGCAATGACACCAACTCATTCTCCTAGTTTTTTTTTCAATTAGGCAATGCTTTTATCGTGAAGATTCTCCCCTACACCTTTCACAGTGATGGTAACAGCCCAGCCAGCCTTGTCAAGGGGCCGGTTCTTGAACCGAAGCAGTAAAGAATGTAATTAGGTCGCTTTCAATCTCTCCATAAGCCATTATGCCGGAAGACGGGCCCACTGCTTCCGGTGTGTCGCATCTTGTCAAGCATCAGCGCAGGGTTTGCAAGAGAGGGAGGGAGTACGAGAGAGATAGGGAGATAGGGAGACAGAGAGAGAGGGGGAGAGAGAGAATGGGCGACTTTTTTAAAGTACACGTAATAACGACGAGAAAAGGAAAATGCACAGGCAGAAACGGAGTTCTAGAATATCCATGACCACGTTTGTCTTCTGATTAAAAAAAAATTAACAAATAATCTAGGAGTAGGTAGAATAGTACGGAATATGAGCTGAATCATTGTTGTACATTATTGCTCTACAATCATAGCATCATCGCAATTTTAGCATATTCACCGCCGCCATCAATATCGTCATCATCATCATCATCATCATCATCATCATCATCGTCATCATAAGAATCACCATCGACACCACCACTATTATCATCAGAAATACCAAGAGACCCATCCCATGCGGTAGTTTGACCAAACTCAATTTCCAACAAAACCACATCCACCACAACCTCAGGTCCGAGCCGACAAACAGTAGCAACATTATTGTGTTTGTGTGCGTGTCTCAGAGTCAGAGGCCCCCAGTGTCTCGGCACCAGGCAGGTTGGCGAGTCCCCTGCCTGCAGGGCCCCTGGTCTTCCTGGTCTTCCTGGTCTGCCGTAATTACCTGCCCCGAGGACTCGGCTGGCGACTCGTTTCATGCTGACGCAACAGGTGTCAAATGAAGGGCGAGCCGGGCGATGCTTCCGTTGCCTTCCGCCCCGAGACGGTGGAGGAACAGGTAAGCAACTACAGGCTTTGTGATCAACAGGATGATAACGTATGGCATAATAGCACCCCTAAGACATGAATTGCTCTGATCGCTCATTGGCTACGTAAGTTGAGGATAGAGCAAAGATTGAACGCCAGTGCAGATTCCCTTACCTGCGTCGTCTTTCTGCTTTAGCCCCCGCGATCACAAGGCATCTACTGTGACAGCCTAAACTGCTAGACAAGATTTCGGCCTAAATCTTCAGGTTTAGACTCTGGACTCAATCGCTGGGCTAGGTGCTAGCCTTCTAGCTCCGGTTACAATTCCTCGAGCATTAATTGTATCTAACCTGGCGGTCAAAGTGACTCTTCGGATGCTTTGGGCGAAACAGTACAGGTGTCAACAACGACTTGTTTCCTTAGTTATAAACATTATTTGTGAGAAGTAAACTGGAAATAAGGATATAAAGTACACCACTTTAAAAGGACAACGAAGCAATACCTTTTCAAGAAAACAATGATGTGTACAAAACATAAAAAGGGCATTTGAAAATGGTGAAGGGAACAAAAATTGAACATGTATAAAATAAAAGTTATGTCATAAATTTATTACGTGTGGCTAAATTCTTGAAGACAATATGCCATAAAGCTAATTTGACACTTTTGATACATTAAAATAATCAAAGACGTACAAAACCGTGTTCAATTATTATCTTAACAACCCCATACACCTTCCATGGAATAAGAACCATATAAAATTAATATGCCTTTTTGCTACATCCTCTACAATACAAGCTAGGTGGCTTGGCATCGAGCATCTCATTTTTCCTCTTAAGACATAGTACTCACTCAAATCAGCCTGTAAGTACATACGCCTCTTAAACCTGCCATCTTATGCCCAATACATACACAGGCGTTTTACTGCGGCCAAAATTAATGCCTGACAAGTAACCCGGTAATAGCTTGATGGTAGCTCCAGGTCTAAGACCGGTAAAGCACCAAACACAGCAGCGGGGTCATAAAGTTACGATTAAGTCAAGTTGGTGGTTTTCGGATTCTGGGCACCTGCGATGCCATAAAAAACGACGCTTTGGATAAAAAATCTCTCTCTCTCTCTCTCTCTCTCTCTCTCTCTCTCTCTCTCTCTCTCTCTCTCTCTCTCCTCCTCTCTCTCTCTCTCTTCTCTCTCTCTCTCTCTCTCTCTCTCTCTCTCTCTCTCTCTCTCTCTCTCTCTCTCTCTTTCTGTCTCTCCTCCCCTCTCTACCTCTCTTTCTGTCTCTCCTCCCTTCTCTCCCTCTATTTCTCTCGCTCTCTCAGTCTCTTTCTCCCTTTCTCTCTCTCTATCGTTCTACCTCTCTCTGCATGTCTGCATATTTGTTTGTCTACCCGCCTGCTTATCTATCTGCCTGTTTATCTATCTGTTTGAATGTCTATCAATATAAATGTCTATTAATTTGTCCTTTTCTCTATCCCCTCCATCTTTATCTTGCTCCCTGCAACGTTGTTTTCTTTTTCAATGGTTAATAATCTGTGCTTCATGCGCAATAAACAATGCTTATAACATCTCCCTCCCATATCCTCATCCTCCTGTCCCTGATTTTTGCCGGTGTACACTGTATTCCGACTGGCAAACATGTAATTTTCTGATCTCTCGTTGGCTCTTTGACCCAAGACAGAACCATGATTGGAAACTGTTGCATATTTCCTTCCCTGACGTCTTTGTTTTCGCTTAAGGCTCCGTGATGGCGAGACCTTTAGTATTTACGGAATCTAACACAGTCATAACAACATGCAAATGTTGGGGATACATTTAAAAACTACCCAATATGTCTACAAAAGATAGCCATTGGCATATCTTGTTTATCCTTGGTCGTGACGTCAAAGAAATGGTTTCGATAAAAATTTATTAAGCTATACGAGTAATACAGTGGTAAGAGCATTCCTTTTTTTTCAATTGTTTTTGTTTTGTTTTATTTTGTGTCTTTTTAATAGCATTCCTGGTTAAGTTTTTTTTCGTGTACACGTACTTAATTATTTTTCCTTTCCTTCTTTCTTGAGTTCCTTCTATGGAATGAGGAGCCCCATTAACCAGAAAATGAATTGTCTGTACGGTCCTATAATTTTTCAGCCAATGGCACGACTTTCCCTTCCCTGGAAGGCCGGCTTCCTCATTACGACCTGCCATGGATTACTCTAAGGGATTATCCTAAAAGCCTGCCTGCCATTATCTATTGCAGAAACATGCAAAACACGTTTAGAGTGCTATCTTAGATCAGCATAATTATCTTTATTGTTGCAGCTACATTTATTTTTGTTACATGCAGTTCTAGATAATTATAATAATTGTTATTTATTGTGTGGCTTTAGACATTTTGCCACCACCACACACACACACCTTTTTAACCGTCCTTAACAACTTTGTTGTCTTCATGTTTTCAATGTCTACATAAAATGTACATTCCTTCTCTTTGCCCCTCAAAACAATTAAAATCTTTCAATTGCGTCAAAGTTCTAGTTCACAGATCCTTATATTTAGAGGCTTGCGATAACGGGAATTATAGCAAAACGAAGACGAGAATTAAGTAAGGGAATCTGTACCGGCGTCCTATTCTAGCTCCATCCTGGATGTGCTGACCCAACGAGCGATCAGAAAATCCCATGCCAACGGTGTGGTCAATATTTATGTCATTTGTTAGCGTCGCGTACTTCGCAAAACTTGTAAAGTAATGGCAACAGTATGATGTAGATCTATATCCCGGAACCAAATATACATTTTGTACCGCCGTCTTTTTCCTGTGTAATACCACCAAGAGACTTCATTGTTATAAAATAAATCTAAGTAAATGTATAACTTTTCAATTGTGATGGTACACAGTTATAATTCTGTTTTGAGATGTTGATAAAACATTTTGAGTTTAATTCTCTAAATTAATTATTATGTTCACGGCAATCGAATAGAATCAGTAATATATATTTTTAAAAGTATAATTAAAAACTTCATTCTCTCTCGTCCTCCCTGTCTCTCTCCTATCTCTCTCTCTCTCTATCTCTCTCTCTCTATCTCTCTCTCTCTTACTTTCTTAAAATCTGTATCCACCTGTATTTTAGTCGTTCGATTTGTATATTTATGTATTGATCTCTTTGTTACTCTAAGTTTTCTTTATTTTTCCTCCTTTTTTATCTATCTCTTTCTCTCTCTCTCTCTCTCTCTCTCTCTCTCTCTCTCTCTCTTTCGTCCTTTGTCTCTTTATGTATCTTTTCTTATCGCTCTCTCTATCCACTCTCTCTGTTTTTCTTTCTGCCTCTTTCTTTATTTTTTTCTCTCTCTAATTTATTCTCTCTCTTTCTCTCTTCCATTCGTTTTGTTTTTCTCAGTTATCCAACTGGCTCTATGCATATCGTTACATAAATGGATTGAAACAAAAACAGACTTACCTTTGCTCATAATATTAGCTGGCAAGTTTGCGATGGGCGCCTTCGATGATCAAATTCAAGTAACTGCGCCAACAGAATCGTTCAGTTCCAATCAGACCTTATGTGTTGCATGATACCGCTACCTTGATTCATTTACAGTAATGGAACAATCTATGATTTTTTTCCAAAATACTTTTCTGAAACAGAAAACGTTTGCAAAAATTGTGGAGAGCGATATTAACTCTCTACATCATAAATTGTATTGCGTAAAGACACTCCTGTCCGTTTGCACACCTTGTTTCATATGCCGGATTGCTATGAGTAGACTATGTATGTTATCGTGCCTAATTCAAACACTATTTAAAGGCATTTTGTCTATTCTATAATATTCTATAATAAAAACAAATCTATACATTTAAAAAAAACTTTTAAACTTGTTGCATTACAACTGTTTTTCTCCACAAAACTTTTTGGAATAATATTATGCTTATCTGATGATCGATCCAGGTTTGCTGTGAGCAGACTGTAATGTGATCATGCTCATTTACCTACGGTATATCTTACCAAATCACATTTCCGTTCAAAGAGCGGCCTCTCAGCGAGTGAAATAGAATGGAACAAAACGATTCAAGAGACCTGAGTGCTAGGACCGCTGGCACAATGGTAGCGGTGAGTCGTCAGTCATAGGCGCCAGCTGCTGCCACTGCTGCTGCAGCACTGGTGATTACGAGGACGATGCTGATGCCAAGTACTGTAACAGATCTAGATTATGGATCTGCGTGTCTACAGGCTGAATTTATTATGCCTAAACAAGACCGGCGATCGAGGTTAACTACAGCGCGTGAGGCAGACAAAGGCTCTATGGTACTCACCACTGCCAGCCCACAGGCCGGGTTTGTTGGCGCGACGCAGTCTCCGCAAGCTGTTGCTCTGGCTCCGTCAATAAATTTAGCACTGTTAGCGCTGGCTGGATGAGCTAAACATTCTTAGAACTGGCTAGCACGTTGGCAGCAGGTTCGGGTTCTGAAAAAGGCTAGCTTACGTATTGTACAGTCATAAATTATTTTAGCTTTTTGGTCCTTCAATGTAATGTTAGCAACCTATGGAAAGACAAGGTGAAGTCTCATAAATGAGTGAAATGGAACCTAGAAAAAAAGTTGTCATTTCATTTCTATCAAATGTTCTGTTGCCTGAAGTGCTTATCGGCGCAGAGACTCAGGCGTCTACCTGAATGTTTGCAAAAAGTACACAGACTCATTCCTGTAACTTACAGTGCCTAGATTTTCGGTGAAATAAATCTGTCGCCTCTATGCAGGCAGGCTGAGACAACTGCTGAGACAGAGACAGAAGTCCTGGTATCCCGCCCTGTCTCTGTGTCTCAGCACGCGAAAGTGTCAGACGTCAGCCTTAGCGCCCGCATGCGATAAAGCGTAGCTGAGTTTGCATGATTGTTCAAGAAACCAGACAAACTATCACTGGACCAAAGGGGAAAGAACGTAATTTTAGAGTCCAAAACCATAAACTCAATACAAAGGTTGACCACACATACTAAAATGGATTTTCTTGCACGGCGGGCAAATTCAGCATGTTTCTATCCGGATTAAAATTGAGTTATTGATATATTGTTTTAGCAGTTCTCTTTAGTTTGACTGAAAAAAGAGGGCGTTGTTAATTTAGAAGATTACTACCCAGTACCGTCATATAAACTCTATATTACAATTTAAAACAAAAACAAAATAAAAGGGAAATGCATGTAAAAATGTATTGTGGTTATATTGTCCATATATTACAAAAATATATCCACACCGGTTTCAATGGCTTTTAAATTTTAATATTGTATTATGTTTCGCAATTTTTAATTCGCTTGGTCTTCTGTGCGAACAGTTTCTTGAAATTTTGCTTTCAGACAACAGAAACAACAACTTACAAAGATACTAATACTGTCCCTCCAACCACTCTTGTCTTTATACCTTTCTCCCTCATTAGGATTTGGCCTGCCTTCTTGCCCTGGTATCTCTAGGTCTTCTGAATATCCCATTCCATCTTTCCATCTCTCTCTCTCTCTCTCTCTCTCTCTCTCTCTCTCTCTCTATAAATCAGCATTTCGCCCATGATACAGTTCAAAGCTCTAAAGACAAAATCTTAATAATAAGAATTCATTTTACTTTTAACAGCAACCAAATAATTATAATCATGTTATAAATAATAAAAAAAATACTGAAGTGAAAGGACGTTTTTTTTTTCAAAACATTTTGTTCTCTTGTGCTTGTAAATACACGTGATCTATTGAATGAAATGTCGATAGTAAGCGACTATAAACTTCACAGACTTTATTACAGCGTAACATTTTTCATCCTCTTCATAAAAATTATAATCGGCTCAAATGCCTACTACGATGTTCCTTTTCACAACGCCTACTCAGTTTCTACACCCGCCTGTTGCTGATGCTATTATAAGAACACCCCATGGAGAATTAAACAAGATCATTTCCCAATCTCATTTTATTTTAATTTTTTTTTCCTTTCCACACCTGGTGGGTTGGCTATAGATCCATCCCCTGAACCAGATAGCTCTGGGAGACAGATCAATATTCGTTTCAACTTTACAACCCGAGTTTTCTTTTTCTTTGCTGTCATAATTTTCATTCTCCAGCCAGCAAAAGATTAATATAATTTATTTCTCCCAACCCCTCCCCGTCAAGAGTTAGTTCTCCTCTTTTCCAAGTACTGTCTTCTCTCTTTCCAGATGGCTGAAGTCAAGATCTATAAAGATCCATCGTGATGGGTTGAGGAGCAAGGAGGTGGGGAGTAGTGAAGAATCGATAGATTTCGCTCCATTATAAACTCAGTAGATGTCAATAACTTCCTCACATCAGAGCTTGCGGGACGTGGGTTACCTGAGCGGGGAGCAGAACAGTATCGATCGGAACCCGGTACATACGTCCATTATTTTCTTATACCTTTTTATTATGATGATGAACACGGGCGTTTTATATTATGGATGTTTTATTGGAGCAGCCAGGCCGGCGTAGCTCATAAGCCGTGTGTGAGAGCAGCAGCGCCTTCCCAGCTTCGACTAACGTTACAGAAAGAAAAACAGCATCTGCATGAAGCATTTTTTTACGATGTCATTTCTTACTTAATGACTCGCGGAGGTCCAGGTTTGATCGCTGCGAGGCTATTACAATATAGATCCGTGTAGCGCTTTGCATAGATCTTCTAGTGGTGTTAGGCAGCCCCCAGCCCCCAGCCCTCGACCTGGTAACTTCATCCCACACAATCAGCACATAAAAGACAGAGCAGACCACTTTCAGCATCTCTGCATTGATTTTTGCAAAGTAGATCTAGGTATGGTTATGCTACGAAGTCCTCGTCTAGAGTATCGATTTCTTATTATTTGCAGTCAACTTCGTGCACGTCTTCCTTGGACTGTGCTCTTTATATTTGCATTGTATTTTCTTACTTATGTTTTTTCCTTGTTCACAACTCGCATGTTTTCTGGTTTTAAAGAATGAGAACTCCACTATTCTCTCTCTATCTTTCTATGTCTATGTCTCTGTGCCTCCCGCTCTTTTCTCTCTCTCTCTCTCTCTCTCTCTCTCTCTATCTATCTATCTATCTATCTATCTATCTATCTCTCTCTTTCCCCCTCTCTTTCTTTCTCTCTGTGTATGTGGTTCGATTCTTTTTCCCCCTTAATTATATTGATATGCCACTGACTAACTTTTAACAACTTCTTAGCCTGTTGGCATACCTGTCTTAAATACTCTGTAGCACTACAAACCTATTAAAATTTTGTTTGCCCATCTCTAGTTGTCTGCCAGTCATTCTGTCTGTCTGTCTCTCTGTCTCAGTGTCTGTATACCTACATAATAATGTGATTGGCTCCTTCGCTAATTGACTCTCTTTCTCCCCCTCTCTACCGCCCTTCTCTCTCAATCTACCTCTCTCCTGATCCCATCCTAAAAATTAAAATGCACAACCAACCTCACCCCCCCCCTTTCCTTGCTTACTAGTTTACGTTTTATATTTTACCCTTATTCTTCCAGCCAACTTTCCAAAATCTCATTAACTTTTCTCATTTTTAAACCAGTCCACCAACCAGAAGTCTCCGATCGATGTTACGCTAAAACAGATTGGCTCTAGCTGCCCTGCGCGAACTTCTGATCTACAGGCTGCAGTGTAGAGACCACATCGAACTGCCTCGCCGGATCGCACATCGTTAAACTGTATCGATTGGTCGAGCTTGGATAGATAGGTACATGTATAGAGATGGAATTATGCATGCACAAAGAGGTAGACAGGGAACATGTTAGGCAGATAGATGGAAATTGTATAACCAAATATAATAGACAGATAGATAGACAGAGACAGACAGACAGACAGACAGACAGACAGACAGAGACAGACAGACAGACACATTGATAGATAAGTAGATAGATAGATAGATAGATAGATAGATAGATAGATAGATAGATAATAATAATAATAAAATTACTTGCCTGTCGCGACTCCGGAGTTTCGAGCCGTAGCTCTCCTCAGGCGACTAGTTTATTTCTGTTAGACAACAGGAAACGATTTCTGTGCGAGCAGTGGGAAAAATTTCCTTTCTCTGGTTAAGATAGATAGATAGATAGATAGATAGATAGATAGATAGATAGATAGATAGATAGATAGATAGATAGATAGATAGATAGATAGATAGATAGATAGATAGATAGATAGATAGATAGATAGATAGATAGATAGATAGATACATAGATAGATAGATAGATAGATAGATAGATAGATAGATAGATAGATAGATAATAAAACAATGCATTTGTCTATCGATACACATATTTTCTATAAATCCATTAATTTTGTTCACGTTTATGGTTTTAATTGGTGATGTTCTTCCTGTTATCCCCATATCGTCCTCTCTTTATCTCTCTTACTATCTATTCTTCCATATCCGTCTTCAACATTTCGTGCAAATTTGTCCATGCTTTAGATCAATACTCAAATTAAACATTTCTCTATCCCTTGCTCTCTCTATCCTCTTTTTTGTCCGCCTGTCTGCCCATTTCATTGATCTGTCTGTATTCCCCCACCCATGTCTCTACCCCCACATATCTCTCCATGTTCTCTCTTAATGTTTATGTCCACAATACAATCATGTTTATTGCCCCACCCGTTTTCTTGGCGTATTAATCCTCCCACGAAGTACCTCAGCAGTGGTCAACAGGGGACTCTGTACCACGTGCAAGTAATGGTCATTCTGTGCTCTCTAATACCCAGAGTTAAACATTAACAGCATCCATATTTCCTCGACACCCTAAACCCTACCTCCCACCCAAGCTGACCGTTCAATAAAACAATAAGTGAACCATCATTAATTTTATTTCTTCGGGTTGCGTGAGGTCCTAGATTTACCAATAAAGAATATAATGTGCTGTGTTGCAATAGTGCGACGTGCGTTCCTTACGAAGACACCACAGGCTTTGCGGTTTCTACGGCGATAAAAGATTACATAATCACGCCCATCAGACATGGTCGCTCAAGTCTAGGATAGAGCTATGATTGGATGCCGGTGCAGATTCCCTTACATATCGTCTTCGTTTTTGGCTACCGTATCGTTTTACGCAAGGCATTTACAGAGCCAAATGGCAGAGGAGATGGGGACATTATACACGTACCTAAATCCAATGTCAACGTAAAGGGGTCCCAGTTTGTTGCGTCGACCACCCGGCAGCCTCGGCAGCTGGTACATATGTTCATTATCACCAACAGCCCGTGGCGCTTGCCTGGTATAGATCTGTGTGGGCTTCTAAGAAAACGTCATTGTGGTTTTAGGAAGCTTTTAAGCAAAGGTGCAGTTGATTGATCGAATACATTGATTGCGTCTTAAGGTTGATTTATTGGTTGCTTCATTGAGACATATCTGACGTGGTTTCAAAGATAACACCCTTCCTTCTCATGTACTGGTTGATTTCAATCACGAGATCACAAGAATTTTAACTGTCTTGCATTGTTTTTTTTAGTTTGTTTTTTGTTTTTAATAATGAAATAAATATTTTTTACCTCGCCACTTATTCCGTTTGCTCTCCCTCTTATGTCAGTCACTAACGTCTTTTATATGAAGAACCTAGTTTTCTTTGAGAAATATGGAAATAAAGGAAAAATTACAACCACATAAATCATACAATTTATTTCGATTCTCCTGATTTCGTTTAAACCAGCTGCCTACCATACCGGTCTTGAATAAGCTGGTGAATGTCCACGTACCTTTAATCCCTGTTCGGATTTTACCGGAGTCCCGCTGGTCTTCAAGTCAAGCTAACGGGGCACGCGACTCAACTAATGTTTCAAGTAAACTTAGCGGGACGTAAGACGCAACAAGCGCGACCCCGATAAAGACCCTAGACGTCTTAGCTATGTGGACGTTTTGCTATCCATTTGCTACAATGATCACTCAATCGGTGTGAAGGAAAAACCAAAGATGTTGCTATTTGCACCATATGGTTCGCAGTTTGACTATTGGGAAGACCCTAAGAATTTAGACCTTGCGCACCATTTACAATCTGGGGCTATGCCCCTGCAGGGATCACAAAGCCAACCTGGTAGGAAACTCTGAGAGCAAGATGCAGTTTATAATGTTATGACTGTGATTGGGTGTGTTATACAAAGTGTATGTGCTTTCCTCTGCTTCCAAGCTTGCTTGTTGTATCTTTTTACAAGGTATGGTGGCAACAGCAGCGGCACCATGCTGGGGTTGACTTCTAACTGGACGGCCAACCAATGCTGCAACAACGTTATGGATGATTGATCACATCTCCCTGTCGTCGAATATTATAATTCATGTAGTAGCATATTAATTCTGCTCCGCTCTGTTTGTCTCTGTCTCTGTCTGTCTCTGTCTCTGTGTCTGTGTCTATATCTGTCTCTCTCTGTCTCTGTCTGTCTGTCTGTCTCTCTCTCTCTCTCTCTCTCTCTCTCTCTCTCTCTCCTATCCGTTTCTCTCTTTCTAGTAAGTAAAATCGTAAAAGATGGGAAGACATCTGAGGGCAAGAACTGAATACTATATTTGTATACGTCTTCATGACATTGACTACCCAACACAAAACTTTGATTTATAACACAATCACCAATAACCACGAGTTCTAAGCTATGTTATCTTGTGTTATTGTGTGATCATAACCAGTGTAATATTAACTGTATATACATAATTTTATTTATTTATTTCTGTATTATACGCAATGCCATTTCTTTTTATTATAATTAAAAATCACTATTCAATAACTGTAGTTTTAAATATTCTACACATTCGATGCATTTACGGTATTTATTAAATAGTGACCATAAAAATGAGTAAAATATATTCTCTGTTGTGGGTAGGATCGCCGCTTGGTTCAGACAGTATCCGCATGATAGAGTTTTTACATTTGTGTTTTACATATTTTCAACTGTATTAAAATACTATTCTGTTAATTTTCGTTATAAGATTATGTGCTAACAGTAGGCTTCAACGAATACAACATTAATGCAGTAGATAAGGGCAATATTCGTTTACGTTTGCACTGCACTGTGGGGTTTTATCGTTGTCAATCTATTGGCTTCTACATAACCACGAATACTCAGAAGAAGCTGTGAAAACGCTGGGATTTTACAAAACTAGCTGGTAGTGAAGATGCTTTAGACAAAGCAAGGAGAAGGCCTTTCTTACTTTATTTTTAATCGTTATAATTTATTATATAAACTCGATCAAATATAATACTTTATTCCGAAAGCGCTGCGTTTAGCTTTCTGTATGGTTCATGCAAAGAAAAAAATTAATCAAAGATAATTACGTGTCAATCATAATACAATCATGTAATTAGCGTTTAGAAAACGAGAAAATATTGATACAGTTTATTTAAAAAACGATTCTTTAAAATGCAATTAGACAGAAAAGAAAAAGAAAGAAACCGTGCAACGGTAAAATAATGCATATTTTGTCCTATCAGTTACGTTAATTAAGTTAGAAAAAAAACAAAGCAACAACAACAACAGCAACAACAACAACAACAACAACAACAACAACAACAACAACAACAACAACAACGCTAAACGAGTATGCTATTGGTGCATTGTGTACGTGAGCCAACAAAAAGTCGAAAGCGCTGCCATTGGTTGCTAGAACATGATCATTATCTATTCTTACACCCAGCCTTCAACCAACCAATGGCAGCGCTTGGTGGTGCCTGTTGTTCCGCCGCTTCGATCTGCCGTTGTCTGGAACTGGGCGGTGCTACACTCAGGCAGGCTGGCAGTGTGGCAGTCTGGAACCGCTCATGAGTCACCCAGTCAGAGCTGGGAGTCATATATTTACAAAATTAACGGCGCTGTCCGATACATGCTCTGTGAGTGGATGGGCAGTCAAGTTTGTAAGTATTACTGTCTCTTAAGTTCTACTGGTAGGTTTACTACATGATTTGTATTCAGATGGTGTTTAAGCGCCTGAGTGAAAGATAAGGGGCGTGTGCTCACGCATAAAACTGAAGAGACCGGGGATAAATCAATAAGAGTGGTTGTTGAGTTGGTTTAACGTCCAACATCAGCACTATATAGGCGCCAATAAGAGTGGTAAATGTGTAGCAGAAGCAAGAACAAAAGAAGTCTGGTTTGGTTTGTTTGTTGATTTTTTACTGTCTATCGTTGGCAATTACACTATATCGCAGACGGGTCCCAAGACTAAGATCTGACAATTTCATTTTCTACCGCGCGAAGAGACAGGGCTGAGATACCAGGACTTATGTCTCAGCTGGTCACATTATACAAGTAAATTTACTAATACGACACAACTAGTAGAAGGGATTGGGGTGGGGGGAATCCTACAAATTGATTTGACTAATCGTGGGGCAGTAGGGAACAGGTAGGTCCGATTGGCCATTGAACTAGGAGGGACTTCCCGATTAGCAGTTGGTAGCTCTACCGTAAACATATTTATAGTCCAGTGTATAAAGCTTCTCACTACTGTTGTTAAAATTGTTTTATAACGTTCTATCCCGATGTTTAAAAATATTTACACCGATTCACTTGTCGCGCATCGTGTACTGCCGACTGTTCAAGGGTAAGACTACATGGATTGGATGGGAGATTATAAAGGCTAATTAAGGAACGCCGTGAATAAAACGAATTACTCAGTCTATCCAGTAATCTTATTGCTGCTTCTCAGGTAAGGGTGATTTTTATTCCGTTGTGCATATTATCTTTTCATTTAAAAGAATCAGTACAAAAGTTAGGCCCGACTTCAAGGCTGGTCACAGATTTCTATTAATATCATGTGCTTTCAATGGAAATCTGTGAGGCTGGTCTATCGCTTTATAAAGCATCGTCTGCTGAGAGGAGAATATTCCTTAGCTCTTTTATTGTTTATGTACGCTAAACTGTTCTGATAATTCCAAAACTTTGACCTGGAGACATGCACGGCGACCACCAATGAAACACACATGTACAAAGTCTTACATCGTATTTTAAACAATACAAGTCTTGTACACGTATCTTCGTTATATTGGTTTATTAATCCTACCATGGTTTGGGTTCATATCCTGCAATTTCATTCAGACATTAGAGTGTACAGATGTATTTTCAGAGGAAATTGGCACCGACTAATTTCAAATTCTTCTTATTAAGTCAATTTTTTTAAATCAATGTTAATGATGTTCACCGAAGCAGATACTGCGCTATTACTTTTTTTTTATTAACTATTCCTCAACGTATTTGTTACTCGAGCACCCATAATGATAATCAGTCGATAATATTCCAAATAACTTGCTCTCACTGCAGCTGCCATGTTGAAGCCCGTCAAACCTCGCACACTGCATTACATGACTGTACAATTACTTGGCTTTCCACGAGTCTTGGCAGCTTATGGGGAGAATCGAGCAGAGCACTGTAGATTGTCCCTGCTTTTCACATTTGCTGTCTCTTAAACAAAAAGGGCGGCTCTGTCTATAAACATTGGCATGCAGTTAATCATTACATTTATTTACCTCTTTACAACTTTTAATAAAAAAAATTTACATCTTTAAGATTTACTTTTACCACTTTGAAAAGTGTCCAACATATTGGAGGACCAATTGACTCCTCTTTTTTTTTCAAAACTAATATGATATACTGGCCATTCCCCATGTTGATATAAAGAAAAGTCTTGATGTCACTTTCCTTAGAAAAAATTACTTCATTAATATGTTGTTAAACTAGAAAATGTTAGGTGCTTTGCTTTGTTATTTATAGGGGAATCTCTTTGGCTAAAATGCAACGATTCAATATACTTTTAAGTTACATTTTATACAAGTAATAAATATTATTATGTTGTATCATTTGTCTTCGAATCAGAGGTAACAGAAAAAAGCCCTCGTTCAAAATCAAATTATAAATTTTCTCACTTTCAGCTGTTTAAAAGCCAAAGACAAACGACTTTAAAATTTTTACATAAACTATAAATAGTTAAATTAGGAAAAAAAAAGAATCTGAAAGTACAGTTTGAGTTGGAGTTGGTTATAACGTCCAACTACTGACAATTTTATGTGCTGCCACACACGAAACAGGGCGGGGATACCATGACTCTTACCTCGCGAGCCGATGTTCTTGCCCGGGGCTTCCGCGCTCCCTCTGAAAGTACAACAAGGTGATTAGGTGATTTTATTTAGAAACCCGATACATTTTAGCATAAAATTAATAATCTCTTTATCAATTTAAACTGAGGCACTTTAAATCTTTCAGCCCCCCCCCCCACACACACACACACACACACACACACACACACGTACACATGCGGTCTGTCGTTGCCGTTGTCTTAACATTCTTTCCTTGGCTCACATGACATATTACTTGAGAGAAGACAGGCACACATTTCTAGATTTAAAAAAAATTACTAACACCGCGCACAAAAACCAACAGTTAACCGCTTTTTGTTCAGAGGGCGGAATTAATTTTGTCGGTGAGTTCAGGACATTATAGACTTCTCCACCCACACCGCGATAACGAGCGGCACAATAATGCCCCTTTGATAATGATAACTCTGGTGGGAGGGTAGGGAGGGGTGTCGTTTATTGGCTCCGTGAAAGATATAGCTGTTACTGGGGCGCCGATGTAGATTCCCCTACCTATGGTGATCTATCGTCTCAGTTTTCACTACGGACACCCTTATCGCAAGGTCTTTGTTCAAACACGACTCACCCAGACCAAAAAGCCACACGGCGCAGGGTGAGTTCAACTAGAATATTGGCTTCAGCGATGTGTAAAGTGCCTGTCTGCTGAATACTAGCGGTGCCAGTAGCAGCCCTGGCAGCAGCTGTGTGTGTGGGAAGACGAGCTGCCGCTATTTACGCAGCACTAACTACAGTGTATGTACCGGGTGTCCAGATCTAGATCTGGTAATGTATCATCATGTCCGCTAGAGCGCTGTGCTGGCTGGAGCCGGCCAGGAAATTGGAGAAGCACCCTTCCATAACAAGAAGAGGCCAGGATCAATCAATACCCTGAGCGATTGAATAACAGCGAGGGATAACAGCGAGCTGGCAACAGCCCTTGCTCTATGGGAGATACAGAGATCCACTCTCCACAGAGGATGCGATTTATCTTCATCCTACATTATTTTTTCTTGTCTCAGTGCTTCTTGTTTAAACAAGTATCATTATTTTCATTTTTTTTTTATCATCGTTATAATTATGTCATCTGATTGTATCCATTGATTCTTCCAGAGAATTTCATTGGAACAGTGGTAAAATAACTGTGCTGCAAGGACAATTATACATTGTTTATCCGGATAACCATGTACTTTTTTCTCTCTCCGCAGTTCTTTATTGGTTTGTCTTTTACATTTAATGAGATCTGTCTGGCTTTCCATTCTGCCTGTCTGCCTGTCTGTCTGTCTGTCTGCCTGTCTGTCTGTCTGTCTGTCTGTCTGTCTGTCTCTCTGTCTCTCTCTCTGTCTCTCTCTCTCTCTCTCTCTCTCTCTCTCTCTCTCTCTCTCTCTGTTTATTTGTTCACGATCCCCTTTTTTATCACTTTTCCTCCACACAAATTGACCCTACCCGCCCGTCGCTCCATCACAATTTGCCCTCCTCTATTCGTGCTCATCCTCCTATACATTCTTTTAAAAAACGAATTCACCTTTTTTCTCAAAACAGAAAAGGAAAGTTCTGATTTTGGTGGCAGCTTAAATTTAAAAAAAAAGGAAAAAAATGATGGCACCATTTGCCATAATAATAACAACAATTGTTTTTTATTCTTCAGATCGCTAGAGAGAGAAGGCTTTCAGACAAGCCAAGACAAGGAAAGAAACAATAGAGCTTTGCCCCAGCCGTTGCACAAGCCACAAGCCATAGAAAGTTCTAGCCGGGAAGGCTGCAAGCGGCCAAACGGGAACGACAAGCGTCTGTCGCTTGCGGCCTGCACAACTCCATTGTCAAGTGAGCCCTGCGCCGGGACGCTGGGTGGCGAGTTTGGCGACACTCCCGCCCAAACCGATTGGCGCAAGCTGGCGCAAGCCAAGCAGAGGAGCTCTCTATCGATACAACAAAAGTCTCGCTGCGCCCTCAAGCCGTTACGGGTCTGCAAACTCAAAACTATTAGTCGGCCCGCGCATCGATTATCGGTGCCAGCCGGTGCCAACATCGATAGCATTAATTTTCTTTCACTTTTTTAATTACTTTTTTCTTCCTCTTCTATTTTTTTTCATTTTCTTTTTTTTTAATCGATGATTAAAAAAATTGTTTTGGGGGAAGGTTGTTGATTGTGTAAAACAGTTAAGTTTGCGTGATTATGTCTCTTGCATTTGACTCTCCTAGAGTAAAAGGCTATTTCAGGTGAACACTTTTTCTATATTATTGAATCTGAAATCTGGAGGGAAAAATATCAATCTATGAAATGAAAGGCGTTAATTTGATAACAAAACCTTGTTTCTAAACAATAACAACAACAAAAGACTATACCAAGTCTTCAATGAATAGTGTCAAAAGCACAACCGATTTCATTACATATTTGAGATAAACGGTTGCCCATTTCATTTCATTTCATTATTAATAGTAGGCATTGATATTAAATGATTTCATATCCATATGTTAAGCAGATAGCTCAGTCTTTTTATACAAAAAACATAAGTTTTCAGTTGTGTTTTCTATATTTTTATTTCATATTTTTATGTTTTCTTTGTATTGAGCCTGCTCCGGAAATCGACAGTATTCCCCTGATGATGAGGTGGTTTTGTCAATTGGGTTTCGATCACTTCTCATACGATAAAAAAGGTTATATTGTAAATAGAACAAGGTAAGAAACTTGATTGCATGTGTTGCTTTGTTGCTGTTTATTTTTATGAAGTCTAGAAGCCATTGGTGCTGAAACCGGGGTTGTTTTGTTGTTGTGTTTTTTTTGGGTTTTTTATGTTCTACAGAATATCATAATTATTTCTCCATCGTGACTGTCATATAAAGTGTTTCCATTCCAAATGATTAGTTCGACTTCTCTTTTCTTCCTTGATCCAACCTTACTACCTGCCTGTTATCCAATTTTGTTTAAATGCAACAAAATAAAACTACAGAAAAAAACATGGTACAAATTAAAATGCAGGTACGTGTTTGTGGATGAAATCTGGGACATAGGCAGGCACAGAAACCTTTTTTTTTTTTTTCCACATTTTGTGAATTCCGCATTCTATGTCAAATCAACATCTTCCTATGGAAAGATTTGAGTTTTCGCACCGTTGGCATTAAACTCACATATAATTATTGCTTGATACACTAATAAGAATTTTAAAAAGAGGACATTTCTTGCAAGAACGAAAGAAAACTCTTAGTGAAAGCATCATCATCATCATCATCATCATCATCATCATCATCATCATCATCATCATCATCATCATCATCATCATCATCA
>RQTK01000046.1:389446-414837 GCA_003991915.1 Elysia chlorotica | reverse complement strand
GGGTGGGTTATGCAGGGGTAGAAATGGATAGCGAATAACAAAGGCACCGTCTAAGTTTAACTTTTTTGCAATCAATGTAGTTTTTAAAGTGGAGTTTTTCTTAACAAACAAGGATTATTTGTTTGTTTTTTTCCATTGTGTACAATTTCCCCCAGTTAATGCACCTGTCCCGTCCCCCCGGTCTTTCTCTCTCTCTCTCTTTCTCTCTCTCTCTTTCTCTCTCTCTCTCTCTCTCTCTCTCTCTCCAACTCTTTTTTTCTATCTATCTCTGTACTTCAGTGTCGGGGATGAAATGTCTTAAGTGGAAGAGCGTTAAGCTCCCAATCAGGAGGTCGCCGGTTCGAAACCCACGATCGGTCAAAAATGTATTTGTGAGATTCCATTCTCTACTGGTTGGGTCGTAGTCAGTATATTGTGACCGGCTGAAACAGGATTCCAGGTATCCCCGCACTGTCTCCATGTTGCAGCACGTGAAATTATGAGACTGATATTAGTCTTGGGACCTGTCAGTAAGATACTTTATATTTCTATTTTGTTCTTTTTCTCTCTGTCTCTCTCTATCTTTTTTCTCTTTCCTTCTCTTTCTCTCTCTTCATCCCCATATATCGCCACACGAACGCCCAGTTCCTCATAGCTCCAATGTCCAGCCTCTGTGAATTAAGTGCATTTGCTCATTCAGGTGAATCAAGTTTATACACGACTTATCCGACTTTGTGTCGAAAATAGCATATCCGCAGCAAGGGTCAAGTAAGATGGTTGGCAATCATCAAGGTATATCTCCTGGACTTTGATCTAGACACCAGCAAAACCTCTTCACCTCTCCATTCTACTTACTCGCGGTCCATCCATCACAGTAGCTGTTACATTACTATCTGGCCAGCAGTCTGTGCGGTGCCCTCCTCCCTGCGGCGATGTTGGAACCCAGTGGATCAGTCTGGCTGATGTGACGATAGCCGGCCCAGGTTAGCTAGCTAAGCTGGACCCAGGAGATACATGGCTGTGGAGGACTCGGCAGACCTACTCTAGCCAAATTCCCGAGATCCCACCAGTCCCCATGGTTTGAACGACATGCCCTGCGGCAAGAAGTCCAGTGCTCTAGCTCTAATGACCATACCTCCCTAAGCGTTGATAAGATGGGGCTAGGCTGCGACTGCCTGGGCGCTTTACACAGTCATAACTAATACTGTCCTCTATGCTTCCCGAAATGAGACAAGTTGAGACATAGGTACAACCGTGAGGTATTAGATCTAGACCTTTATTTAATGCGTCTTTAATGAATAAAGTATGCACTTTTTTCGTTTCTTGGCAATTATTGAAAAATCATTTTCGCTTTTATTATCACATACATGTACATGTACTTGTCGAAGGTGGAAACTATTTTATACAATGGTCGACGATTCCGATTTCTTCATCCTTGTAAGTCTACGTCTTGTTGTTTCAAAAACAAAGGTTTTACCCTTTGGACCATAATCTCTATAACGCATCTTTATCTTTCCACCTGAAGCTTAGTGTCTAGGCACGGGCCCAGGTAAGAGAAATGGGTGATTTTGTGAGGAGTGGGGAATGTGATGGCGTTGGAGTAGATATAGATCAAAGAGAGATAGTGAGGGTCTGCCGTCCTAGACTTTGCTCCAGGGGAGTGTCACATAGGTCTGGATCACATGGGACGAGGCTGGTGACTGTCAGGCGTGATCTTCAGGTCATTAAATCTGGGGATGTGTGGCTATGTAGCAAAACTGCGTGGAGGAATTATCCGTGGGGATGAATCGATAATGGAACGCTTAAAAGTAACGGTGGATAGGGATAGACTCATAGGTAGATGTCTTGTCTAGGGGAGAAGAGATGGGACGGTCCGCAGAAAACTGTGCAGATGAAAAGGAAAATTTATGTTTGTATCATGAGAATGAGAAAGAAAGACAGAAGAAAGAGAGAGAAAGAGAGGGAGAGAGAGAGAGAGAGAGAGAGAGAGAGAGAGAGAGAGAGAGAGAGACCAGCAAACAACTTATAAACGGAAAAAGAAATGTAAGATGATGCAGAGAAAGGTGGAATTCGTTACGTCTACAAATTTAATCAGCATGCGCAATGCAAATTGAAAAATAATTCATAAAAAAAGTAAACAGAAAAATACCCCACAACGCCAACACAAACACAAGATTCACGACATACATGTACATGTAATAAAATCTAGCCAAGTTAGTTTATTTTCAAACAACGTCATGAATCGTTTTTTTTTTTAAACAAGCCGTTCAATTCAACAACTAGCAGGGTATACATACAGGCGAAAACAATGAAAGGAGGGAAAAGTTTATCTTGGAGACTGAATCGAAACGTCCAAGCGGCAAACATTATTCAAAGACGCCAAAGTGAAAGCTCTGCCCCTCGGGCATCGTCTCAGGAAAGACGAAGGTTGGGTTCATTAGTTTCCTTACCTGTAAGTGTAGCTCGGTTTGGCACGGCGGATCCATTTATTGGTAATATAGACGCGCCCTTAGGGCACCTCCTGCCCAAGAGGGACCACAGAAGATGATGGAGGGGTGATTATGCTGATGAAGGCGATGATATATTAGCGAGAAGTAGACACCGAAATGTATGCTAGTTCTCCCACGCCCTTTCCTCCAGTCTCCAGTAACTGCACTGGCCGCAAGACCGAATCCTGGCGTCCATACCGTCATGCTAATGGCGAAAGAAGAGCCCGAGGGTGACAATAGGGGCATTGCATTGCATTACATGTTTCTAAGAAACTTTTCCAAACGTATGAGAGCTTAAATCGAAATAAAATGTCCTGAGGTGGACAAACTCGTAATGAGGACTCCAGAAAGCATTAATGAAGTTCTTGCCTACATTATTACGGCGCGAATTACTTGATATACAGATTCAAGGTGCTTTTAAATCTAGTTTTCAAAGTCGAGATATAAGCGACACTCAAGTTCAATTTTAGTTTAAATCTAAAAGAAATTTCAATAAATACTCCCACCTTTACCCATTTAAAAATCTTCCATTTACCATATAGTTACATATAGTTTTCTGGTTGTTGCTTTTTGTGTATAAAATGTTATTTCTCTTTGCAATTCCTCACGAGTCTCCAATTTATTGTCATTGCAAAGCACCATTAAGTTTCAACATAATTATTACTGAGAAAAATACAAAGAGGAGTCGTCTTCTTCTTCTTCTTCTTCTTCTTCTTCTTCTTCTTCTTCTTCTTCTTCTTCTTCTTCTTCTTCTTCTTCTTCTTCTTCTTCTTCTTCTTCTTCTTCTACTACTCTTCTACTTCTTCTTCTTCTTCTTCTTCTTCTTCTTCTTCTTCTTCTTCTTCTTCTTCTTCTTCTTCTTCTTCTTCTTCTTCTTCTTCTTCTTCTTCTTCTTCTTCTTCTTCTTCTTCTTCTTCTTCTTCTTCTTCTTCTTCTTCTTCTTCTTCTTCTTCTTCTCCTCCAATGCTGTTGTGTATCAACAAAACAAAACAAAATTACATTTAAAAAACAACTGTGGAAGGTGCCAGAGGCAAAAACTGTAACCTTTTATGTAACACAGTTATGGGTTATTTATTTGCTAAAATGTTTACTCCTCAAATTGCAGTGGTGAAATATACTCATATAGTATAAATTTAGCAATGCACTAGTTCTATTTTCTGAAGGAATTTATTTATGAGATTCTCCAGGATTGACGTCCCAGATTAGTATAGATGTTTCACAAACCATTGTCGGCAGTGTTAGAGTCACGAGCGGGAGGAAGGGAGGAGGACCTTCAGAAATGTGTGTTTTTAAAATAGTTGGCAACTTGGTTTAAATGGGAACATGTAAATTGAAAAGGAGGGGGGGTCTATATTTAGGATGCTTTAACTACGAGTGCGCGTTTTCCGCCTCATGAACGCAGAGAAACGGACAAAAAGTAGAACAATGGAAGCTAAGTTGTCTTAGGTTGTTGCAGGGGGCATAACCTATGAAAACTAATACATAAACTGGATAATAATTTATCAAATTCTTTCTTTTAACTATCTTTTTTTCTTTAAAATTTTTATCGGAAAATGTTTACTCAAGAATAATGTGAATGCTTTAGACCCAAGAAAAAAGCGTGACCCATAAATCTATAGATAGATAAAAAAGTAGATAATTTTTATAAATAGATAAACTACTACTACTACTACTACTACTACTACTACTACTACTACTACTACTACTACTCACATACTACTACTAGTAGATAATTTTTATAAATAGATAATATTTCTCCTTTTTCTAGACTTCTCTTCCAATCTTGCGCGCTTCAGATATTGTATAAATGAATAAATGAGATAGTAAACAAATAAAAGCGAATCTTACATGACAACTATTACTCTTCACTCTTCCCTGTCATCCTCATCCTCCTCCCCTCCTCGCACTACTACTACTACTACTACTACTACTACTACTGCAACTACTATTTATGCTACTGCATGTAATAATGTTCCACTACTACGTCTTTCAAGTCTGTAATTACCACTAATGCAGTTATTATAATCTTCTCTTTCTACAACTGCCTCTACTACTAAAATATACATTAACTCCTTTGTCTCTCACTCTTCTTATATACTTCTTTCACTAATTACTCTATAAAATTACTCCGTCTTCTCAGTCTCTCATTGTTTCTTTCTTTCTCTAGCTTTTTTTACCTTTAGTTCCTTACAGATCTGATGACAAAGACAGATACAACCCCCAAATCTTTAGACAATAGCTTCTCTGTCGGTAAGAATTACAACAGTCACGGCTCTCAAAGAAAGGGGACACTGGCATAAAACAGCCAGAACTTATGGGATCTGCCAACGAAGACAGACAGTCTACAAAGTACAAGGAGCAGCCATGAAGGAACCGGGGCACCAAGTAAGCAAAATGTCACCCAACACAGGGAGCAGGTAGAAAGATGGTTAACTGTACTAGGATCGCCATGGCTCAGAAGATAGAGCGCGCTCTCTCTGCGCAGAAGGGTGCGGTTGGATCCATGATTTGACATCGCGTTCTTCGTTACTGGTTATGATGGGATCGGCCAAGTTCCAGATATTCCGCTCTAGGGGTCATGTCTCCGTATAGAATATTTGGTGAAATATAGTAGAGAGCTTTATTTTCTCTGATCCAAGATCACTTCTAAGAAAAATGTTTGTTTGGAGATAAAGGTTTGGAATCGGATAGGTATGTTCTGATAGTCAGAAAACAGAAAAGAGATGCACTGTTACCTTTCTTCCAATAGCTATGAGATATTTTTTCTAAACATGAAAACAAGAGAAAAGACCAGTTCTGGATAATAACTTTTTGATATGTTTGGGCAAAAAAAAAAGAAAGAGGAACAATATTTTCTGTTTTATGTGGTCCATTAAATTAAAATACTCAGAAAGAACAATGACTTAACTATTTTAAAAAAGAAAGGGGGGTGGGAGGGGGTAGAGAAGACAACTAAATTGACACACAGACAGATAAAAAAAAACCATAAACATGTCTACCTAGACTGACATGAGAGACACAGAAATCGACCGTTGGCCACAGCAGAGCCCGGTTCACGACAGGTACCAAGCGCTGGTAGCACTCGGTGACACACCGCTGCCAACTGTATGCAAAAAACAACGTTTTTGTTGCAGTTTAGCTAAGAATGTACACTATGATGTCGATAGGGTCGGCAGCTCTAGTGACATAGTCCTTCGTCTTTACACCAAACCACCTTGTTCCATCATGTTCTCTTTTAAATTCTGGTATAACAGACGTAGTGGATGCAAAAATATTAAAATGTTATAGAACTTAAATACTAAATAGATAATATATTTTAACTAGAATGCTAGATGACCTTAATTTATGGTGGGCTGAGTTGAAAACAAGATGAAACAAAACAAACAACAACAGAATAGATAACAATATCATCTTCAATAATAACGGCCAAATTTCAAAAACCATCAATTTTATATATCCTTTTTCCTCAATTATTTTTCAATCCTACACGGACATGCACTCAGTCTTCACGCTTGTTGTCTTCAATTTACGCGGTCTCAGCTGACGCCTCTTCCTTTGCCTCTGTGGCACCTTTCTGCCTCTCTTCTCTCTCTCTCTCTCTCTCTCTCTCTCTCTCTCTCTGCCTCTCTGTCTTTCTCTATTATTGTCTCTCTTTCTCTCTGTCTCTCTGTGTCTCTCTGTCTCTCTCTCTCTCTCTCTCTCTCTCTCTCTCTCTCTCTCTCTCTTCCTTTCTCTCTCTCTCTCTTTCTGCCTCTCTTCTCTCTCTCTCTCTTTCTCTCTCTCTCTCTGTCTCTCTGTCTCTCTGTCACTCTCTTCCTCTCTATCTATCTCTCCTTATTTCACTATCACTCTACAACTAAGATTTATCCCACATCCCTATTCTCTTGCTCCTGGTAATTTTCTCTCTATCTCTCTATTAATTATTGATATCTCCATCTTTCTACCTATGTCCTAGTCATTACTGCATTCGTCGATACATATATGTTCAAATAACCTCGAAATCTTGATTTGAATCTTTACTCATGTAATATCTTAAGCGTGGGTTTGCAGTTCCTTGTCCTTTTCTTTGTTTCAGCTTGTCTGTTTTTCTTATGTTTGAGTAAATATGATATAGACAGGAAAAAGTACACGTATTAGGTTAACAAGGGAGTCATTATTCTGTACTACCTATACTTTTAATATCGTTGTAGTGAAGCTCACCCGCCCATTCCTTTTTTATTTTTTTCACCATCTCCGTGATATTCCTTTACTCACTGATTCCCAAGTTATCCCCTCCATCCCCCCGCCTCCATCACACTCACACACTCGCACCCCCACCCCTCCCGCATAAGGCTACTGCTCAATCCCAGTAAACGAATTAATTTCGCCGCCACATTGTTTTGTGTTGACAGTGAACAAAGTGACTCTAGCGTCTACAGCGCAGCATCAGCTTGGACTGAGAGCCTCAGCACAACAATGCCATTGTTGTTGTTGTTGGTGTGGATGTAAGGGTGTTGTAGGTGTTGCCACAGCTTCAGCATTATTTAATTCTAGTTCTTTCCGCGCCACAGAGAACTAATGAGATTCTCCTTTATGGATTTCCTCCATTGTTCATTGCTTGTGGCGCGTGTGGACTGCTCACTGTTCAGGTACCGGCTAAGATTCGCCACAGCTTGGTTTATAGAGCTGTGGACTGTGGGCGGTATCAGGGCGATACGATCGGCACAGCCGCGTTTTAACTAATTTTTTCTTTCTACGAACACTCCTTTAAGATTTGTAATTATCTCTTCACTATTCTTCCAGGCTATTGAAAGAAATAATCAGAAATTTCCTAAAAAATTGTATTATAAAAGCATGAAAATATAGATTTTGGTTGAGTGGGACCAGATAGTTATATCGATCCAGTATGTAAAAGCTGTGTTCAGAACAATCTGCTTTACAATCGATTAATACCTTTACAAGCAACGAATTTGTATTAAGAAAGGATTATTAGTAAGGTATACGTTTAAAATTTCGTGTGTTTTATTTTTTATTGACTATTTAATAACAATGTACAAAGAAATTTCGATCTGGAGGAAACTGTGAGGCATTGTCCTTGGGTGAGCATCATTGATGCATCCCATATCGCTAGGTGGCCGCACGTGCTTCAGGTGACAGCTGCCAGAAACTGGGACCAGGCGCTTCTTAACTAGTGTCTGTGCTGGTCTTTGGGGAACTAAGAGGGAGAGAGGGGTAGGGGAAGAGCGAGACATGCAAATGATCAGAGCCAGGAAAAAGAGTGAGAGATAGAGAGAGAGAGAGAGAGAGAGAGAGAGAGAAAAGACACTATGGCATGGAAAACAGAGAGAATAAGAGAGATATTAAAAACAAAAAAGAGGGGAAAAGATTAGACTTTTATCAACACAGAACGGTGTTAGCTTTGCAGACCTTAGCCCACACACACTCACAGGCACACATAAAAACATAGATGGAGAGAGAGGGGAGAGAGAGAGAGAGAGAGAGAGAGAGAGAGAGAGAGAGAGAAACAAAATAAAAACTATTTTAACTGTTGTCGGTGCAAAGGCATAAAGAGGAAATAAGATAGAGAGATGCAGAAATAATTTTTAATGAGGTACAAAGAGATCACTTGAAAGGCACAAGATAATTCTTACAATGCATGTAGATCATAAAATGATTATAATCTTTTATTATAATGGTGCTAGGACCAAAATATTTGAATACCAAAATCTAAAAATAAACCGCACAAGATAAAGCTACGAAATTACCCAGGTAGGTGGTATTTTGAGTAAAGATTTGTATGTGCAGATTTATTTTGACGAAAAAAAAATGAAATTTTCATTTCATTACGATGCGCCCAAAACCATCGTATTAATAAAACGAAATAAAAAGTGTATTTTAAAACATACGTACAGATATACCCCCCCCCCCCTTTCCTCTTCCTTCAATAAAAAACAAATCGAAAGTGCAATAAATATTGATTTTTTATATCTTTTTAAGTGCGAAAATTGTAACGCGCACAGTGCACCGTTTTGTTTGAACACTTGGTTAAATGTAAAATTTGAAAATTATTGAGCCTACTTCAAGCAAATTAACTCCCAAAGTTATAGATTCTGAAGATACACATTTTTTTTAGCTTTATCCTAGTTCAAATTTGTCTGTCATACTTCTGTTTTGTCCATCCCACAATCCCTACGAATTTCGTGGGTTCTCAACTAGTAAAGACAATAAGTTTTTAAAATCCATTTCATATAATTTTTTAGACTTAAAGTGATGGAATTTCTTTAAAATGGTTAGATTTAAGACAGAGGAAAGAAATTAGGCACAGAAGCAGGATGAACTGAAATCTGCTTTTTTCGAAAATTATGTTAAACATTTCTTTAAACATTACGCAGCAAAGAGGTTGCGTCAGAGAGCGATCTAAATCTATATGAAGTGTTTGCAAACGGATTGGGATGGTCAACTTTGAGATTTAGTAGGATTGGATATCCAGCAGTTCAGATACTTGTGCTTGTTTTCTTTTTTATATTAATTGAATGACTTAGTAGAGCGTATTGGGTCAGGCTTTAACCGTTCTCTCCATGTGCTTAGACTTGTAAAGCATTATATAAAAGAGTAGTCAGGTATAAAGGATGGGTGTTAGAATATCAGAGCGATAGATAGAGAGACAGAGAAAGGAAGAGGGTAAAAAAGAGACATACATGTTGAATGAAACAGAACGAAAAAAAGAGCGAGAGAGCGTGGGTGTGAGAGAGCGAGACAAGAGGAGACAGAGACAGAGCGACAAGAACAGACAGGACGACAAAAAGAAATAGAGCGATAGAGAGACACAGAGAAAGGTAGAGACAGAGAGACAGGGAGAGAAGGAAAATGCACGCGCGTCGAACAAGATGGCACCAACTCTAGCTGTGTCAGAAAGACGCGCACCTTTACAGCCTCACTGAGGCGAGACCGGCGACGGGAGTAGCTAGCAAGACTGGAATGGAGGCGGGAGAACCACAATGTTCTACAATAATAAGTTCACATTGCCGCCCATTGTCAGAGTCTCTTTCATGTTTTTGTCTCCCCCTCCCTTTTTCAAGCTGTGTACTATCATGAGGTTATCAAAACAAAAGACAATCTTGAAGGGTTGTCTTCACTTAAGATTAGATTAATGCTTTGTGAAAACTTTGTAATTTTGTTTTGTTTTGGTTGGCTTTTGTCCAAACTAATAAAGTAATATGCTGTAGTGAATGATCGTTTTTTAAAGCTACATTAGATACTGCTTTAAAAAGAAGAAAAAACATTGTGGTAAATTATTTTTTGAAGTATATTTAAAATGTTTTTTTCCTTGCACATAAATAGCGAAACAAGTTTTGTTGAATTTGTTTCGTCTATAGAAATCTGAAGAAAGAATCCTTTTTCACCCTTGTTTTGTATCTTTTTCGTGTATTTAATTATCATATTCTTTGTCTCTATCTTTGTTTGTTTTTTTACTATGTTTGAAATTACCAATACATTTCTGTACAATTCTCCTCCCTCCTTCCTCTCTCTCCCTCCCCCTCTCCCTCCTCTATCTCTCTCTCTCTCTCTCTCTCTCTATCTCAGAGTCTGTCTGGTTACAAATCAATTATTAGCCTTCAAAAACTTTTTAACTTTATGAAGAGGCCTAGAATTATATCCACCCATGCAGCATGACAATAGTTAAACCTTCCGGCTAAATAATATTAGTTTTTACGTAAAACTTAGACTAAACCCCATTTGTCTCAATTAAATAAAATTAAGGATACCGGTAGTTTAGAAAAAAAATCAAGCTATACATTTTGCGAGCACTGAAATGCACACCGGCACTTCTTTATCAACTCATCACTCGAAAGTATAAAGAATAAAAAAAACAAATCACTCACTCTAAGGTATGAAGAATACTAAACAACTCATCTACTCTGGGGTATAAAGAATAGAAAATAAGCATTAATCTGTGTGAGCACCGCGCGTGCCTCTGTGGAACAGCTGGCCTGGATCTCAGCAAAAAGCTATTGATTGCGTTCAGAGCGTGAGGCGCTCTTATGATAAACTTTGTATGATGTATTTATCAAGTAAAAACACTATTTTAAAGAAGATATTAATATGCAAAAGGAGCTACAATATGTTAATTTCTTCAGTGGGTAGGGGTATTGTTGGGGCTGAAATAAAAGAATGATTAAACACCTATGGCTAGAAACGTAAACAAATTATTCAAGCAATAACATCGTCACCAATATTTTCAAGAGCGATTCCAATTTTATTAGTGACAGCTTCAACAACATTTTCCACCCACTACAATTAAGCTGGGTATTTACAGCTTGGCAATATTGCTCTCGCAGGGGGGAAAAGGGATCTCTCTCTCTCTCTCTCTCTCTCTCTCTCTCTCTCTCTCTCTCTCTCTCTCTCTCTCTCTCTCTCTCTCTCTCTCTCTCTCTCTCTCTCTCTTTCTCTCTCTCTCTTTCTCTCTCTCTTTCTTTCTTTTCCTCCTTACTGCCTCGCCCACAACGACTGCTCTATTGTTATCACCGCACCCACCATGAAAAAGCCGTCCTCTCGGACAAACTGTAATACAACTGTACTAATGGTCGATCTGACACCGGACGGAAAGGAAAATGGAAGAAACGCACCAGTAATTCCGGCAGTTTACGGACTATGTTCTTATTATTATTGCTTCCGTCCTAGCAGCGCTCACCCTGTGGAAACAGATTGCCGTGCTGATTGGGTGGGTACCATCCCGGTAATTGCTCTTATTGACGGTTTGGCACGGACTTTTCAATATCTTGTATTTCCAGCGGAATAATAGGCGCTGGTCCAAGATAGCAACCTGTCATGATAGAGCCGCAAGAGCGGCGTTGGGCAAACAGGTCGGAACAATAATTACATTGACTTATTGCAGCCTGAATACATACAATTTTGTTTCTGGAATTATTATTGCTTGTCCCTGAGCCTTCTTATATTGCCTTAGAAGGCATCTAGAGGGTGGTTGAAATATTTTTCATTAAATATAAGCGTAATGGTATAATGGTGAAAACAAGGAGACAGACAGACGAGGTTTAGATTGACAGATAGAAAGAGAGAACGAGATTGAGATAGAGAGAGAGAGAGAAATAAAGAGAGAGGGAGATAGAGAGAGAGAGATAAATAAAGAGAGAGGGAGATAGAGAAAAGGAGGGGCGGGGGGGCATCTTAGGAAAAAAATTTAGGAAAAAGTTGAGGTAAAGACCAAATGGGATCACTCCACAACGTTTCTTTATCACAATATCCTAATACGTGCATTGTCATGGATGCTGTGCTCGCAAACTGAGCAGGTACAATATTGGATTCTGGAATCAGCCACTCACAGCGAGGCAGTGCCAGAGCCCATCTCATAGGTGAGCGAGAGTGAGGCCCGTGCTTCCAGTACAAGTATTGAATTTCTGCCACTCATTCTGAAGATCGGATGCTTATGAAAGAACCCTTGAGGGAAAGAATGGGCGTGGTTAATGGAGAACATAAAAATGCTCCATTGCTATGGCATAAATCAATCGGTAGTGCTACGTACTGGTAAGCAGGAGCTGTGAGGTTTAAATCTGAAAGGTTCATGGAGAAATGGGCGTGGTTAATGAAGAGATGAACGATGTCACAGCGCGTCGGTTTCTGTCCCAGAGGAGGCACGTAACGATCGGTCGTGCTAAGTTCTGATGAGCAGGAGGTCCGAGGTTTAAATCTCAGATGGCTCTAGCGCTCCGTGTCGGTATTATTTGATTGCAGTATTGTGACAGTTACGTGAGTTTAAACGACTCAAAATTAAATCTATCTATCTATCTATCTATCTATCTATCTATCTATCTATCTATCTATCTATCTATCTATCTATCTATCTATCTATCTATCTATCTATCTCTCCCTCTCTCTATATATATATTATTTATCTAATCTATCTGAAAGTATATATTGGTTATATTGTTTACACTAAGGTTGTAGTGCTGTCTTCGCCTGCACAGTGATGGGTAATATGCTTGGAAAAAAATACATGTATCAAGAAATTCTCCTTTGCAAAGGCAATAGAAATTTCCTATAACTATGTTGGCTTATGCTTTAATTAGAAAAAAAAAGATTTTATTTAACAAGGGAAGGGGGAGAGAGATGGAGAGAGAAAGAGAGAGGGGGGATGGGGTGGACTGTTATTATTTATCTTGTTTTACAAGGCAGAAAAAGGCGGTTAGCAATCTTGTCATGGAGAATTAGTTAGATCACGCCTCACGCAGTTTAATGGAATCGATTTCTGGAAATACGCCAAGAGGGCAAGTTTAGGAACTAACCAGATGCACAAACAAATCCAATTTTTTATGTAAATAAATCTACCGACACGTTTTATATGGCAGCTTTTGGGGGCGATTCGGCTTTAGTGGTAAAGCATTGCATTTTTATCATCAGGCCTCTGGTTCGCTCTCATATAAGGCCAATTTTTGGTTTTGTTGGTTTGGGTCGGTACATAGCCTTCTAGAACACAGAGGGACATGGTCTGTGTCAGTATAAACGTAACCTAATGACAAAATGGTCCCGGTAAATTGTATTCCCGACCTGTCTCGGTGTGGTGCCAGCTAAAACTTTCCGACTTGTGTGTGTGTGTATGTTTGTATGTATGTATGTATGTATGTATGTATGTATGTATGTATGTATGTATGTATGTATGTATGTATGTATGTGTATGTGTGTATGTGTATATGTATGTATGTATGTATGTATGTATGTATGTATGTATGTATGTATGTATGTATGTATGTATGTATGTGTGTATGTATGTATGTACTTTGTCTCTATCTCCCTACCCCTCTATCTACCCCTCACTATCTACTTATCTCTTCCCTCTCGATCACAGTCTTTTAGATCTCTCAATTGGCAAAATTATTTTCCCCGAATGTGTCTACCTACTTAACAAAATAACTCAAACCCTCTGTCTGTCTTTTTTCTTTAAATAGTTATTCACAAAGAACTAGATAGACGGATATAGAGACAAAGAATTCACACGTCCGCGCGCATCCTGTTTCTCCCCAGATCTTTTACAAGACAGACAGACAGACAGGGAGACATAGAGAGAGGGGGGATATAGAGGGAGGAAAAAATGGAAGAGTTAAAGAAAGACAAAGAGAGACAAAGAATCAGTGCAAACAGCTTTGTTTACTAAGCCTTCCAAACGGGGTTCCTCTCCTCCTTGGAGACACGGCAACTTACAAATTCTTGTTCCTCACTGGTCAATCGATATCAAAGAAACGTGTCTGCGCTGACAAATTCGTTGCTTGTTTTGTAACTTACCGCAGATTCTATTGTGAGACTTCAGTGCCTGAACTAACACAGTGAAGACTGTCATAAGATTTTTTTTTATTTATATAAATGAGCCGAAAAGTTTGTAACTATTGTATGCTGAAGACGGCAGTGGAAATATGGTGAGACTCCTCTCAAATCCAGGTACAAACACACTAGCATAAAATTAAGACACTGGCTGCTATTGTCTGAGACAAAACAATAGATGTAGAACAACCAGAATTTTAGGGGTGAGTAATGGTCAAATAATTATAATCTTCTATACCAGCATCACAGATAGCTATACAATTTTGCACTTTGCCGCTGGTATTAAATAAATAAGGCTGAAATAAGGCTAGAGATTTGGGCTGACACCCCTGCTGATGAAGAAGATGTTGGCTGCACCCTGTCCTCTGGTGTGAATGCTTTACTAATAATTTTACGATTTCCATGTCACGAAATCCAGTGCTTTTTCGCTGACGACCATTTCTTATCTCTGGCGATGAGCCTCGCAGACGATGAATTCTCTCTTTGTTTTTTGTTTTTGTTTTTGTTTGTTGTTGTTTTTTTATTATTTATTTTTCGCCGCCCATCTTAAACAACTAAGCCATATCAGGGGCAGGTGCCCCACCACCATCTGACGATTCCACATGCTGCCATACAACGATAGAGCGCAGACTTCTGTGTCATCCGGTTTCATTACACAGGCCCCAACCAAACCATTAGAGAACAAAGCGCTCCAATCGGGGATCGAACAGATGACCTTCTGAATAGAACCCACGAACTCTACAGTTGAGCCACCTGATACTGCCCAATGGAGCTTAGACAGGTAAACGTCAAACAAAAACAATTATTCAGAGAGAGTTTGGAGGTAAATACTAAGGGATGAAATATTTTTTTATCATATGTACATTATTCAAATAGAGTTTTAAAAAAGTATCTGATTACCAAAAGTCATAAATCAACTGCATAAATTATCGACTTTTGTACACAAGTGATGTACATTCTAATTGCTCAACACTCTTTAAGCCATTTTTTTTTGGTTTGTTTGGCGGTTATATTGTAGTTATAAAGGTCCTCAAAAATTCAGCTCACAGTCCTGCTTGTGTAAAAGTCGGTGGTAGCAAGCAATCAGCATTTTTTTTTCACAAATTAACAAGGAAAGCATTGTTTGGTTCGATTACACAGTGTTAGATAACTAGATAACTTCGGGATTACATTAAACATTGACTTAAATTCCATGAGAGTGAAATTGCTTTTCATGAAAAAAAAATTGTCTGCAGATAGATCTAGCAATCTAGCCACCATGTTTTTATTAATAAGCTAGAAAGTCTACTGTCTTATCAGATTCTTTAAAATACTGTTTTTTTTTTTATTTCTCGATCGGTTGGGGCAAAATCTCATATGAACTGGTCTTGCCGTGATACCTCTGTGGGAAACCCACTGCTTCAGGCATGTTCTTATCTTGCGGTATCCATAATGGACTATCGTGAAAAGTGAAGTGTTTTCAAAATGACGAAATGTATTATAAACTGCGTTTGTTTGTTGTTTTTTATCTTGTTTTTTTAGTGGGGTTTCAAATTCATATTTGGATCCAAATTTGATGTGAAAAAGAAAGACAGCGTTAAAATCTTATGAAAAGCACAGAGGATCGCAAAACTATTAAATGAGAGGTTGATGGTTGAAGTTGAAAAAGAAGAAATACAAGAAATGAGCAGGGCGTTTTGGGAAAGAGAAACAAAATGAGAGGTGTAGAGTGGAGAAGAAAATAAAAAAAAACAAAAGAAAGGCTTACAGGTAAAAATTCAATGAAAGAAGCTGGATGCAGAGAAAAGGTAAGATAATTATGAGCGAAAGAGGAGAGGGTGAGTGGAACACTGAGACAAAACACCCTGATCAAACAGAACGTTCAGTACAGATAATTAGAAAATAATTTATATTAATACAACCTAAGAGGCAAAGACGTTGGAATTCTTAAAGATTCCATGTTTAATGGCAGTATTTTCATAGTATAACTGGCCACTCGGGCGGAAAAAAGGAAGGATGATTTGGAATAACAATCAGGAAGTCGGGGGGAGAAACTTATAAATAATGCGGTAAAAAGGGTGCACCGTGTGGACGAACAATCATGTCGCGTGGTTGTATTGCCGACCTTTAGTGTAAAGCAGGCGAATGGTAAAACGTTCACAGTGCCGCTTAACAGAATTATCTTGGCGGTAAAAGATTCTGGAGATTGATAAGAGTTCCTCCAGGTCTAAATAGCAACACAAGATTTCGGCATCTTGACTGTGTTATCAATACTGCTCTCTAGACGTGCCACTTTACAGGGTTCAAAGTGTCTTTGGACTTTCCGAAACCTCCTTAAGATGTTACATGGGGGCAAAACCAGGCTAAGAGGGTAAAACCTAGAAGAAATTTTTACTGAGGTTGAAGATCTAGATCCCAGACTGTTGCATGCGCTGTTTAAGTGTGATATCGTCACCTTGGGCACCAGGCCTGACTCCCGCGGCTGGGCCTGGTTTTAGAGGCCTCGCGATAAACGGGTCCATAGGGAAAACATGACGATACGAAAAGTGATCTACACCGGCGCCCAATCATAGTGATATCTTACACATACGGAGCCAATGAGTGATCAGAAAACCCCATGCCTAGGGGCCTGATTATGTGATCCATGATTGTCGTAATGGTTGCAAAGGCTGTTTTGGTCGTTGTGCCCTGCCTGGTCTCTTGACTCGATACATGTACTTCTTGCACCGGATGTTTCCACTCGTCTGGCTTTCCTGCTGGTGCCAGGATTAGAGGAAAAGTAACTGTGGAGACCTGGGATAAAGAGAAATCGAGAGAGAGAGAGAGAGAGAGAGAGAGAGAGAGAGAGAGAGAGAGAGAGAGAGACATTCATATGGAAACAACACAGAGACAGAGACAAGCAAGGTGACCCAGGCAGAGAGAGATAGAGAGATAAGTGAATAAAGTAAAATGAATAAATAAACATTGGAAAGACAGAATGACTAAATTTGAGTATACCTCAAAGATTTACAAGTCCAGAATGTTTTAATGTGAACAACTTAAAACAGAAAATGCAAATGAAATGATTCAAACGTCAAATTTTACTGAGTGAGCTCTGTTAGTATCGAAATGATGAGTGCAAAACAGAGAAGAAGAAGAAGAAGAAGAAGAAGAAGAAGAGAGAGAGAGAGAGAGAGAGAGAGAGAGAGAGAGAGTAGAGAGAGAGAGATGGAGAGATGGAGCGAGAAAGAAGGAAGGAAAGATGACGAAATAGAACATTAAAAATCAGAGATAAAGCAATCTTACGCAGAGCAGCAAGACTCGATCAAGTTGAAACAGAGAGAGGGGGAGGGAGAGACAGAGTGAGAGAGGGGTGGCGTCAGAATGGAGAATCTACAAGAGAAAGGAGACTGGTGTCTGATTGGGGAGACTTGATTCTCTGAAACAAATAAAAGTAGTTAATGAATTTTTTTGTAATATCTCGAAAGATTAGTAGAATAATTAACACAGATAAATAGATATATGGATGGATGGATAGATAGATAGATAGATAGATAGATAGATAGATAGATAGATAGATAGATAGATAGATAGATAGATAGATAGATAGATAGATAGATAGATAGATAGATAGATAGATAGATAGATAGATAGATAGATAGATAGATAGATAGATAGATAGATAGATAGATAGATAGATGGGTGGATGGAAGGATGGGTAGATAACTAGATAGATAAGAAAACAAGAAGAAACTAACCGTACGTTTACTTTTAAACGGATTTAAGATCTTAATAAATCCATTAAAGTGGCATTTTACTTTCTGATTTTGTTTGCTTATTTATTTGCATTAAAAGACCTGAGAATAGCAGTTATTGGTCAACCGCACATTTATCTCAAAAAGATGAATTTTTAAAAAGTTACGCCAACGGCTCTTACTCGTCTACAACATTAACAAGACTTAATCTTCAGTTGTCCTTTTTTATATTTTACAATTACCCATTTACGAGATGGTATACTTTCAGAATTCAACAAATAAGCACAAACACACACACACACACAGTCACATTTTTAATGTAATCTACACGCGCTTACGGCGACAGCGTTAACCAAGTAGACATAACAGTATATTGGTGTGGCTCGTACGGGTGTTATGTACTCTGCATTGACTAAAGCAGCATATCCTTGGCAATAGAGTTGCTTATGAAATGTCAATTTTCCTAGCATCAACATCGCTGAGAAAATTTAAGTATGGTTTAATTAGAGCCACCATATTTTCCTGAACATAAGGCAACTTGGATGAAGGTATTAAAAAAAGCGAACCCACTCAACCTTCCCCTGATAGTTATAGAACCATGTTATATACTCTACTTGGATTCTTTGTCTTCTATCTTATTTCAGGATTGTCAAAGAACTATAATCGTGGGGGCCCGTATCCCGATCTTTCCCACGGAACTGGCATCCAAGATAGTTCTTCTCTTCTTTTTTCCACAGCCCTCCAGGTATGTCAAATAGACCCTAGATCTAATATTATTACCTTTTAATGGTGTGGCGATGCCCTGGGAACGGCACTAGCGGACATTAGAGAACGTTCCAAACAGAGGACAACGCAGGGTTTGCGATCCAAAGGACGATATCGGATGACATAATTACGCCCCTTGGACATGAAATTTCCTTGGCGCACATTGGTTGCGTAGGTGTGAGTAGAGCTATGATTGGAAGCTTGTGCATATTTCCTTACCTATGGTCTACGTTTTCTCTACGCTACGTGTGATCGCGAGGCTTCGAACAACCCAAAGTCACATACACGACAGGCGAGACCAGGCGGTTCCCAGGCTGACTCAGTTTCGCTCCAGATCTTTTTTTGCAAGCACCAGGCACGGGGAGTCCAAGAGGAGACAGGCAGCGCCTTTGTCTACTGGTATACTGTCTAGTTTCTGCTGCTGCCATGCTAGATCTGGTGTCAATGCTGAGGCAATAGGGAAGGAGGAGGAGGAGGTAAATGGGGGGCGGAGAGTGGGGGAGGATAGGTGAGTGGGGGGAAAAGTTGTGATGTCGAGGAAACTTAAAAGCGAAAAAGAAATTAAAAACGTGTAATTTTTGGCTGTGCCTGTTGGATGCATCAAGATGGAAAGAAATGGGGAGGGATAGAGAGAAGAGAGAGAGAGAGAGAGAGAGAGAGAGAGAGAGAGAATGAAAGAGAGAAACTGAAAGGGGAGAAATGGAGAAGATAGAAAAGTCGAAACAGAAGAGAGACAGACAGAGAGGATTGGAAAGAAAGAATAGGAAAGAAGAAAATATGCACTTAACAAGATAGGATAAGAGCTTCAATGAGTCCTATGAAAGATAAAAAAAATAATGCTTCTGTCTGGCCAAGACTTCCTTGTAAGAGGTAAAAAAAAAAAAAGACTAGGTGATACATCTAGATGCTGATACACTATATGCCCAAGTTTTCACCCCTCGCGTTCTTCAAAAACACGCATTGTGAAGACAAGAGTTGATGCTAGAAACGTAAGATCGGCCTTTGAAGTAGGGCAAGAACCCACCTGACGTTCTTTCAATTGCAATGCGAATCACACCTAGGTCTGCGACTTGTTCTGTTTACCTGGTGGGGATGGTGGGTGCCATTAACTACAGTTTGCTTTCATGTGCCACTGACACTGGGGCAGAGATGGCATATTATGATCTCTCTGCTGTCAGTTTCTCCATTTTGTTCTTACCCTTCGTTCTCTTTTGCTCTCTTTCTCTATCTATCTCTCTATCAATCTACCATTTTATCTATCTCTCTATCTATCTATCTATCTATCTATCTATCTATCTATCTATCTATCTATCTATCTATCTATCTATCTATCTATCTATATATCTCCTTCTCTCTCTATCTCTATATATATATATATATATATCTTTCTCACTCTCCATGTTCGCATTTTATCTATATCATTCCTCTACTTTCATTCTTTAAATATGACTATTTTTTTCGTGCATCTTAACACCAAAGCTTCCTTTCGTCTTTTCGTTTATCTATTATATTTCCTGGTTTTGATACAGCTTCTATCACATACGTTATTCCTCGTTTAGTCATTATCTCTTCGTTTTGTTTTGTTTCATTATGTTCATTTTCTCTGAAATCTCCACAATTACCGCTTGTTCTTATCTTACTCTACTTGATCCAACCACAACAAAGTCCTTGAGTCTCTGCTGTTTACAACATGGACACAAATCGGAAAAACATGGATATTTTTTCAAAGACTTTATTTTATCTCCTTTGCCTGTCTTTTAATCTTTTGGGGCCTTCTCAGGCTGATAATAGAAAGATAATTTTTTAACGTATCTTAACTCTCCTACTACGCTCTTAGCTTCGAGCTCCACATTGCCGGATGCTTTTTCAGGGACGCATTTTTTAGTTTTCCCTCCGTCAGAAAAAAGTATTACAAGGCTAAAAATTACACAATAAAGTTGTTATGCGTATCAAAATATGTTAAACCACTTTGTATAATGTTGTTTTGGAAACTTTTAGTATTTTACCAACTTGATTGTCCTGCTATCTTTATTCCAAATTAATGTTTAGTACAGAAAAAAAAGAAACATAAGAGACGGGTTTGTGATTTTCTTTTTACCGGCTTCATAATATTTTGGACGACAAAAAAACTTGTTTGATGTCTGATTTTTTTTACTTGTTTTTGGTGTATTAATTTTTCAAGAAAAAAGCTCGAACGGTCATCTCTTTTAATAATATACAATCCCAACGCTTTATACATTTTCTTGGAAATGAGATTGTATATTCTGGGGTCAGAGACAACGAAGCGGTCCAAGTTTAATTTTGGTGAAATTTCGAGACAGAAACATGTCTGGTATAACAGGATCGCTGATTTAATCTTGCACTGCATAATGACACCGGTTTGCCAGAGTTACCGGATTGGATTTTGGACCAAGTGCATCTTGATATATCGTTAGCTGACTATCAGAAACAGCTGACTTGGACGGTCACTTTATGCTGATACTGACTTTAGCAGTAGGTAGACATGTGGTGGCTAGAGCGGGGATCGAACAAGAAAGCTTCTGAATAGAAGCCGCGCATTTTACCTCGGGACCAAAGTGCCCACCAAATGTCTTCAGTCTTATCTTGAAGAGACCAGAAGAGCTGCGCTAGAACCACACTAAAGGTTTGGCTCATCTTCCGGCAATGTTCCCAACAGCGTCTCAACCAGTTTTCCTGTCTGTGTTTGTTTGATGATAAGGGCGTCGGAAGAGGGGTCTAGAAACGCAGGAATTGGGGAAAGAGGCGTGGGGTTGGTTAAGGGGGGAGGGGGTGGGTGGAACAGTTTGAGGGGAGGGGGGAAGGGATCTACGATTCTCTTGGAGATTGAGAAGATGATAGTCGTTCGTAATGGCTAAATAATGAGGTCAAGAATTTAGACTTTGAAGCGAAACATGAAATGTTTGGAAAAGAAAAAAAAAGTAGCAAATGCAAATGAATGACGGTAAATATGGTGTTCGTGATGATGATGATGATGATGATGATGATGATGATGATGATGATGATGATGATGATGATGATGATGATGATGATGATGATGATGATGTTAATGCTTATGATACTTTCATAAAACCCTAAAAAGAAAAACACCATACTAAGTCTTTTAAGTGCTTTTTCGCCTTATTCATTTTTTATCAAATTTAATGGGGGGGGGGGGTTAACCTCTACGAATCAACACAAAACAAGAAATGAACTAAATATAATGGCAACCCATTTTACGATAATGCAGACAATAAGTTTCCTTGAATAGAAGAGGTGGCACACTCTGTATAGAAAATATTAAACTGTGGCTGCAAGAACTGAACTCGAGCGAACGCAGAATTAACATTGCTGTTGTTGCAAGACCTAGATCTAGGCGTAAAGGAAAGAATCGAATCGGAAAACCCTGGTTTGTAAAAATAGGTAACAAAGAAGAAGAACAACAGATGACTGGTGCAATTTATAGCTAACCACATAGACAGTGTAGCGTTCGAATTGACATTTCCTCCTGGGCTTCTGGAAAAATAAGTTGTTAACTTAGGAATCAGGAAAATGCCAGGCTTAAGAAGGGTTTAATATTTGCCTGGGTGTTACATGACATTATGGCGAGGTGCCTGGGGTATTTGAGCAGCGAATGGGTGTGCACACAGGTGGAATGAAGCTACAGCCATATAGATCTAGACTACGTAGACCAGGTAGGTGACAGTGAGGAAAAGATGTGGTGACAGTGCCGGAATTTAAAGAAATAGAATAAGATAGGCAGAAAGATGAGCTGATAGTGTTTGCTGTTTTCTATTCCAGGAACGCAGCCAGTGGCGTGTAGTGAAAGGGTGGTTAAGAACTAGGTAAGTGGTACCAAATGGGCACCATGGGTTTAATACGTTTCTCTTGTAATATTATAAAATGCAAATTGCGTCCGCGCTTTTCTGGATAAAAAGTTTCGACTAGCAACCTGTTTATAATCAGGTCAAATCGACATGTATTCTAACCCGACAAAATCTTCCAAAAGAGACAGATATATAGAAAGACAGATAGCAAATAATACATAGTAATAAAAAATAGAGTATCTGTACAAAAAAGAAAGAGCGAGAGAGAGAGAGAGAGAGAGAGAGAGAGAGAGAGAGAGAGCAGGTTAAAGAAGATGAGTAGAATAGTCAGACAGACAGGCGGACAGAGACAGAAAAAGGGTAAGGAATAGAGGGGTAGAACATGCAAAGAAGACAAATTTAGTAATGTAAGAGAAACTGCTATATACTAAATATATAGAGGGCTGGGGGGGGGGGGGTGAATGAAACAGAAAGAGACAGGGACAGAGAGACTGCCAGACAGGCAGACTGACACACAGATAGGCAGGCAGACAGTCGGGCAAAAAGGAAAAAAAACTGACAGAAAAAGGCAGAGGGTTAGGTGATAAATTGACTGAAAGGAGAGGCACATAAAGATACGGAAATAGAAAGTCACAGAGAAAGAGCGAGAGAGAGAAGGTGGAATCGGAGAGAAATCGCTCCCCCCCCCCCCAAACCCTTCATCCAAATAATATTTCTTACTCCCACCCACGACCCTCTCTCTTACCTCTCTCTGTGTCTCCATGTCTCTGCACATAAAGATACGGAAATAGAAAGTCACAGAGAAAGAGCGAGAGAGAGAAGGTGGAATCGGAGAGAAATCGCTCCCCCCCCCCCCAACCCCTTCATCCAAATAATATTTCTTACTCCCACCCACGACCCTCTCTCTTACCTCTCTCTGTGTCTCCATGTCTCTCTCTCTTACTCTCTCTCGCTCTCTCTGTCTCCCTCTCTCTCTATCTATCTCTCTTTAAATGAACGAAGAGCACTGAAGAATATCTTCCTCCGAATCCTGTCTTACCTGCGCTGTGGGAGGGCAGTTTTCTATGTCTCACATGCCAGGCCACCAGTGGCAGGAGTTCCATTACCTGTCCTGGCTTTCTCTGTTCTTCTTTTCTTCTCTTTTTTTTCCTTTTAAGCCATGCCAGATTAGACCAGGGAGCCTGGATAGCCCTGGAATGGGCTGGCTACGCTGGAAGTCATCGTGCCTGTGGTTTGGCATGACGGTCCCCTTGCTGGAATTACCGTGCAAATACCGGTACGTGATGGATAGAGTCTAGATCCAGAGCCCGAGCTGGGGCTAGGAGATCTGGAGCTGTACGAGGCTACAGGCTGGGTTGATTATGTCCTGCCTAGGTTTGGTTTCTAGATCTAGATGCCTGAGCACTGAGGAGGAGGACAGGCGACACATACCTGGATTAAGGGATTCCTCGGGTGTGTGGATCAGCATGGTGAAGAACAAAAAGGTGGAGGTGGAATAGGGAGGGAAAGGGAGTGAGGGAAACAAACAGAAGGAGACAGAGGCACAGAGATAGAGAGAGAGAGAGAGAGAGATATAGATAGATAGATAGATAGATAGATAGATAGAGAGAGAGAGAGAGAGAGAGAGACGTCTGATATTCGGCTCCTATTTCCGTAGTTAAGCAGCCAAGAATAGATGTCTTATATTGAACTGTTGCATCGTTACTTTCCCTTCCGTGTACTTATAAACGTGAGTTCTTGAGCTTAATTCATAAAAATAGAGGAGGAAAAAAGAGGTGCAAAAATATAAAATTCGCCGGAAAAATAGACGAGAGAGATTACAACTTAATTATATAAGTTGAATATTCAAAGAAAAGAGGGGCAGCCAAAAGGAAAGAAAAAAAGAGGCATTCATATAAAAAGACATTACATAAATATATCGACCAGGAGAGTGAGGGGAGAGAGGGGGAAGAGAGAGAGGAAGAGAAACACATTATACATAGAGAACTGAAAGGTAGAACAAGCATGACCAGCCTCGAAGACAGGAGGTCCCCCTGCCCTTTTTAGCTGACAAAATGAAACTTTTCAAAAGCATCAGGCTGGAACTCTTCCGTGGGGCGGCAGAGATCTCTTATTCTTTAATGCCAGACCATCAAAGAGTCTATTTTCCCCACCCATCTTTAGAAATACATAACTGTTAATGTCACCGAACTGCTGTAACAGAACTCCGAAGTAAGGATTCGCTTGCAAAAACGCTTTGTGTCTTTTCTTGTCACAAGTTAACCTGATCTAGAATCTCACAGGCAGTCGGGCTAGCAACAGTGCCAGGTTGTGCCAGAAACCGGTTGTGAGGAATGCGTATCCACTCCAATTTAAACGAGTAATAAAAAAAAGGCAGAGATTTGGTAAACAAACTTTAAAAAATGGTGGTGTTGGAAGCGCTTGGTGATAATTGGAAGACAATAATTATACTATGAGAATGAGAATGGTGAGAAAAAGTAATGTGAGAGCGCTGGGAAGAACTCTTATGTGATGAGGAAAATGAGTTTCGTGTGATGGCTAATCGCAGGGAACAAGACTGCTCGTGAACATTTATATATGTGCATACAGAATAGGTTCATTGGCTTCTACTGAAAGCAGCAATAAATAAGATGTTGTGAAACACCTAGCCAAGGAGCGAGAAACACACCTTGGCCAAGAGAGAGAGAGAGAGAGCAATAGAGAGAGAGAGAGAGAGAGAGAGAGAGAGAGAGAGAGAGAGAGAGAGAGAGAAACAGCTGGGACAGAGAAAAGTGAGGGTGAATGAGGCGGTAAGATACAGACAGACAAAATGAGAGAGACGAAGGAAGAAGGAGATAGCGAGATAAAGAGATATATAGATTGTTATATAGATAGAGATAGAGAGAAAAGGCAGAGGGAACACTTACAGGCAGAAGCCACAAACGTGTTAAGGTAAACAGGTAAGTAGACCGCCACCTGGACAAATGGAAGAAAAACAAGCCGACACATTGAATTTGAATGCGCGTGTAGATAAAGCCAATTCCACGCGATTTCGAAATGAAATTTAACTTTACCTATAGCTCCAGGATGAAAAAGGGGGAAAAAAGAAGAACTGTGACTACCAGACATGAAGCGGGAGTGGGAGGGACACGGAGCCAGCCGATGTCTGGGAGATTGAAAAGTTGACAGATCACACACAACAGGTCTGATCTTTCATCACACATCAGGCCAGGAACGGAGACTCCAGTGCCTCAGACTCAGTTCTAGTCTTGAAGTAATCGTGTGAACAGCGTGTGTTTCAAAGACGGGGGAGTGTGTGTGTGTGGGGGGGG
>RQTK01000046.1:341987-389314 GCA_003991915.1 Elysia chlorotica | reverse complement strand
CTCACCAGTTAAGGCGGCATCACAGAGAAAAGCACGGTGGCGACAGCGCTGCCTCTGGCTGTTGGTGCCTGTAGCCCTGTGCTGGCTTGCTGCAAAAAGGTTCTATCTCAGAGTTCTATAATGTCATACATTGTCACCACTGTTCTTTTCTCAATGTTTCATTTTCTTTATACTGATTGTCTCTAAGCAAGATGTTTATTTTTGTTACATTTTGTCTGATTCATCTTATCTGTTTTTTTTCTACCCTATCCGCTCTTCCTTCTCCCATCTCTCTCTCTCTCTCTCTCTCTCTCTCTCTCTCTCTCTCTCTCTCTCTCTCTCTCTCTCTCTCCTTACTCTTACTATATCTATCTTTCCCTCTTTCTCTTTACATCTTTCTTGTAAGATATATGTCCTCCCTTTTTCTCTATATTTCTCCCGGCTTCTCTTTCTCTAAAACTTTTCTGCATGCCGTTATCCCCCCCCCCCACACACACACACATACACACATACTTGTCCTTTTCTCTCTTCCAGTCTCTCTATTTATTTTTCATGAACTTAATTATTCTTTAATCAAAAGAAAAATACCGGTTTGGCTAGAAAGCAACATATTTATGTCTATTCGTTTTTTCTTTCTAGTTTTTCTAGTTATTTTCTAGACCCCTCTCTCTCTCTCTCTCTCTCTCTCTCTCTCTCGATTTGCTATGGTATACTTTAATTACACATTGCATGATACGCCATTTATTTTTAAATTCTATTGCAACTAACTGATATCACTGAGTCTGATTGATCGCCAAGTATGACATAATATATTACTTTTCAACCAATACCATTCTTTCTTCTCTTTATATTTTTTCATTGGCCTGTCTATACTTGTTTCCAACTGCATTCCGCAAAAGCTGCATGGAAGTAGGGAAAGTGGGAAATAAGAGAACAATAATAAACGCAACAACGCTAAACGGCTGCCTTTGAATTTTTAGAAGCGGAGGAAGAGTTGGCTCCTAGCAAAAGCGTAACATTAACAGGGCATTAATTTGGATCCAAGGGGCGAGGGATATGGGACTAGGGAGAAAAAGAAAGAGGCGGAAGACAGCAGCCTGACTAAAATAATGCTTGGAAGGCTTGAAGCAGTGCCTGGCACGAAGACCTGACAGAAAGATACTTGTCACCTGGATCTCGGCTGGATGCTCGGGCGCCTGGGCGGACTCCTGGACCCATACACACGGCTACGCGCGCACACAAACACACACATCTCACCTGGGCAAGGACTCCAGTCTCCAGGTCTTGGGGAGCCTGGCCTGGTACCTGAGTGATCACCTGGGCACTGGGACACAAGAGGAAAGCGTTGGGGAGGGAAGAGAGAGAGATTAGAGGGAGAGGAAAGAAAGGGGGAGGTGAGGGGGCAGAGGGTGTAATCTGGAGCCGCAAGGAAAGCTAGCCGGAATTCGTTTTTACCTCTTGTTTGCGATGCGCCGCTGCTGTGTTGGGGCGTTGGCTCGATTTTATTCTCTGAGATAGGCGACTGGGACTGAGCAACGCAGAGAGGAGGGGAAGGAAGAGGGAGGGAAAAAAAGAATATGAAGAAGAAGAAGAAGAAGAAGAAGAAGAAGAAGAAGAAGAAGAAGAAGAAGAAGAAGAAGAAAAGAAGAAGAAGAAGAAGAAGAAGATGATGAAATGATGTTGATTAGGAGGAGGAGGATGAAGAGAAAGACAGTATAGTTGAAAGAAGGGCTGTAGTGGCGTAAAGAATAAAGAGCGACGGGATAGTAGAGTTTGGAGTTAAACAGAGATAGAGACAGATGGGAGCATAAAATATATAGTTTTAAAGAAATTTTTAATGATACAAATAATTATTTATAATTTAATTTCCCAACACTTTAAGCGCGGTTCATTTAGACTTTTTTTTTCCATTTACATAATTTTGTGCCAAGTTTTTACTACTCGTAAATTGGATCTAATGCCACTATACATAAATTACGCCTTGAATCGCTGACCCAAGGTCAGAAATTATAACCACTTCAGGCCTCTTGGTTGCTTCCAGTTTCCTGCCAGCGTTAAATGAAATGTCTTTAAAGGCCAATTTTAAAATTATAACATATTCGTCTCTCTCTCTCTATCTCTCTCTATCTATATATCTATCTATCTATATATCTGTCTATCTATCTCTCTATCTATCTATCTATCTATCTATCTATCTATCTATCGATCTGTCTATCTATTTATCTCTCCTTCCCTCCATCCCTCTCTTTTTGCCTTTCTCCCTATCTCTCTATACTGTTTCTCTCTTTATTTATAGTTCCTTGCCATGCCTCTCTCTCTTTATGCCTCTACCCCTCCCCCTTTTTTCTCTTTATTTGTCTTCCCAAGTCGCTTTCCATCTCTTTCTGTCCCTCTGTGTATCTCCCTCTCTATCTCTTACTCTTTGTCTCTCGCTATGTCTCTCCCTCTCTGTCTGTCTTTCTATTTGTCTCTCTCTCCTTCTCTCTCTCTCTTTCTCTCTCTCTCTCTCCTGCTCTCTGCATCTTATCTCTCTTTCTCTCACTTCTCTTACACACACACTCACTCCCCAGTTAAATCCCTGTGAAAATGTCGCAGGCGCTGGTACCTGATGACAGAGTAAACTTTTCCAGCAGGGGGCAAGGGTCTTCTGGAATTCTCCTGTTTGAGGAACAGAAAATAAATGAATGTTCCCATTCCCTGAGCACAGGCAGCTTCTAGTGCTACTTTAAGCCTAGCTAGAAAAGTCGTGAACTGGGCCACTGTACGATTCAAAACGGGAGCGCTGAAAACATCGTCGACTTTCTGATGTTAAAAATATAAGAATATAACTATAAGATGTTAAAATACATGTAATTTTTATATAATCAGCTTCTCGTTAACTTAGAGTTTGTTTGTGTGTGTGTATATGTGAGTGTAAAAAGGAAATCCTTATGTGATTGGGCTCACTCATAGTGAATCACTAGCAATGGTAATGATTATTTGGTTTGTGCTATACTGGAAGTATTAGACACAACTTCTTACGGCAACATTTATATATTGTTTTTTTTTCTAAAAGAAATCATGCTTTTTATACGCAGATTCACAGTCCTCTGTTGTTGTTGTTGTTGTTGTTGTTGTTGTTGTTGTTGTTGTTGTTGTTGTTGTTGTTGTTGTTGTTGTTGTTGTTGTTGTTGTTGTTGTTGTTGTTGTTGTTGTTGTTGTTGTTATTCTTGTCGTTGTTGTTGCTTGAATCAAACAAATTTCCCTAGTTTTAATAAGATAAAACTAGGAAATACAAGATAAGATAAGGTAAGATAAACTTTATTCATTCAGTTTGGAAATATGTTCTGAGCATAACCGACATTTATGGACTAATTTTACATATAAATCACCTTAAGACAAAAATACATAGAAGCTCATCTTTAACATACACGCACACAGCTTACATTGGCACACACGTTCGAAATTCTAAGTATCATGTCATCAAAAAATGTAAAGTATAATGTGTAGTCAAATCATAACTTATCTTACTAGCAATGGATGACACAGTGCATCCCGACTGCGATAGATTTCGTGAAGTTTCTGGGATAAAAGATTTATGATATCTTTCTGATCTTGTCTTAATAGTTAATATTTCCCCTGTCCTCCCCGAAATTATATACTCATTGAATAAAGGGCATAATAACGTTTCAAAAATGCATGCGTGTCCTTTAATTTGTTTATACTTTCCATCGTTCCCCCCCCCCTCCATATCTGATTATCGTTAAAGAAAAATTAGTGTGGAATATATAAACGATTGTGCGATATACAAGCATTTGACATGCATTGTTTCACTAAACTTTGAAAAATAAATCTTGTAAAGATGGCGAAAGAAATAAGTTTAGATTCGTTTTTTGTTGTTCGTTTTTGTTTTGTTGTTATTTTTTTTATTTTTACTTTTTTGTCGTTTTTTTTTTTTTTTCAACAGTCTCCTAGCGGAGAGAGCGACGGAGCCTCTTTATTTTAACGTCCCGTCGCCTAAGTTGCACAGTGTCCTATCCCCTTTCCAAACAACTAAACATTAGGAATAATTAAGAAATGAACATTATACAGCTGTGGTGACTGTCTTCTTCACACAGGCCTGGGTAGCGTAAAACAAAAAAATAGACTCCGTTTGGCACGGTCGCTACCACACGAACTGTTGCTCTAAATAAATCTAGTCTTTCCGTGTGCTCTCAACACATTACAAAGGTACTGTCATGTAAATAGTTTAAAATAAAATATTAGAGGCAAGAAAACATAAACAGAAAATAAAAAACACACATTTCATGAGCAATGTTATATTGACGCCCTATAAACGAGTTTGTGATTTTTAGCCACACGTTTTATCTCTTTGGTGCTTTACTGTTTCTTACACATTATAAAGAAGAAAAAGTTTGAGCACACTACGTAATTATCACTTTTCCTTTCAGCTTTGTCCCTCCAACCATATCCCCCATGAATTTCGTGGATTTATAATTATGTAAATAAAGAAATATCTAAGAATATTCTTCGATACCCGTACAACGTTTAAAATTGATGAAGATAGGAAGCTATGCAAAAGTAAAATCAATGTTGATTTTATCCTTTATATAGATATTTCGTTAATTTATTAATTTAAAAGAATATTGCTAGGAACTTTGGGGGTTCTTTGTTAATGGGATTTTTTTTCGTTTACACACACACGCACGCACGCACACACACTCACAAATGGGGACGAAATAGATTTATAGAATTGTAATATTTTAACACGGCATAAATAACCAAAGTCATTGCCAGGCCGTCAAAAAGACAGTTAGAGTAAAAAATTTGCGACATATCCATCAACTTATATAAAATTAATGTAAAGGCAGAACTGCCAACCCAAGTTTGTGTCTTTATTGAACTCCGATGAAGAGCCTCAGAAAGATGCCTGTGGCAAAAGAAGCATAACCATACATTTATTTATATCAGAGCTAGTTTGTTGGGTTAGTTCCCTTTGCAAAACCGGCTTCAACCTTTTTAGAGTTAGTGTCTATTTTGCCTGAACTACCATTGTTGGAAGTTTTTGTTTTCTACAAAATCTCCCCTACCCCTCTCTCCCCCTCTCTCTCTCTGAGAGAGAGAGAGAGAGAGAGAGAGAGAGAGAGAGAGAGAGAGAGAGAGAGAGAGTTCCTCTCTCTCTCTCTCTCTCCCTCTCTCTCTCTCTCTCTTTCTCTCTCAGTCTGCCCATCTCTTGTTTACGTACAATTTGAAGACAACAACATATAAGATATAAACATATATGTCCGCACCAAAGCAAAACATAATGTCTTTTTTACTTTGGGAATGAGATGACAATTAAAAATAGTATAACATTTATAAAATTCAAGTTATGGGTGGTAGCAGAAGATGGAAGCATTGTTTTAGAGAGCTTTGTAGATCCATAGAATAGTAGTTCTACTTATGTGGAGATATCTTCAAAAAGACAGTCAAAGGAGAAAAAAAAATAGAATTAAAGTAATCTCTGGTCGGAAAAGCGAAATTTTCTCCTAATTTAAAGTCTCCTAACTTCTGGAGGATGATCATACACGGCGACAGAACACAGATCGGGATACATGTAACATCAATGGCCACAACCAGTTTGTGAAACATGAAAAATATTAACAAAACCGAGGTGGAATGAGCGGGATGTTTCTCTAGCCCAGGTAAATAAAACAGCCCTTAAAGCTTGCGTACCACAAAGGGAACATAAGCAATAATTGATTCTCTTCACAGCTAGTGAGTTGGGTTTGTGCCCTTGGCAACAACAGAGTGGTTAGGGCTGCGGTTGGGGCGGGGGCGAGTAACTTTTAACATTTTAATTATGTTATGAGGATTTTCTTCAGCTTTCATTTTTATAACTTCATTTATTTTGAATAGACTCCTAGCTTTTATCAAGAAGTCCCCTGTCCCTCTCCCTCTCTTTCCCTCTCTCCATGACTGTATCTATCTATATCTATCTATTTATCTATCTATCTATCTATCTATATTATATATCTATCTATATCTATCTATCTATCTATCTATCTATCTATCTATCTATCTATCTATCTATACCCCTCTTTCTCCCTCTCAACTTCTCTCTCCCGCCTCCCTAACCCTCCTCCTCCTTTTTCAGTTTTCTATGTGTGCGCGCGTGTGTGTGTGTGTGTGTATCTCATGTGTGTGCCTGTTTATTTTGTTGATGTAGACGTAATATGTGTTTCCAAAGACTAAAATCTTTTTCAGTACATGATGTGCCACAACGAGGTAATCAAAAATGTACTAAAGCTATTTTTATCCTTCAGTTGCCATATCACATGACCAAGTAGTTTTCAAAATGTCGTCGTAAGAAAATAAGGAAAGAGTTGCTCAGATCACTAAAGTTTACGTCATAATGACTATCATCTAATCACGGAGTCTAATGTACAGAACTGTATACTTAGATCTAGATTCTATGTCTGAATATCAAGCCCCTGGATTTGGCAATATGATGTTTGCGAAAATAAGCTTTCTTTAAGGAGTAATCCATGTCTTTAGACGATAATATCGCGCGGCAGGTAATGATCTAATCTACCCAATGAGCAGTTTTATTTTTAGAAGGCTGAGCCTAGAATCTAGACTAGATCTGCACACTCCATCTAATATAGACGAATACGGACTAGATCTAGATCTAGGGTTTCTGTCCAAATTTTTCTTGGAAATAGACTGTGTAGGCTACTGCAATTCTTTTATTTAAAAAAAAACAACACAGTAAATAATCTTTCTTTTCTAGATCAAGATATAGAATCTAGATCTAGAAAACAGTTAGAAAAGAGCATTACTGCATTCATTGGTCAGACCAAAGAATCTTTTAATAGCAATAGATCTATAGAATTCAGTGACTTTACACAGCAGTACTTGAATGGTACTTGGGAGAGAAAAAGGGCTTTAAAGGAAGCTGCGCTTTACGCCTATGATGCGCTTGGCTGGGCTCGGCAGTTTTAGATCTATGTGTTTAAAGTTACAAAACAATGCTAAATAGATGAGCACATCATTCTGTGTGTAGTCAATTACAGCTTTAAAAGGGAACTTCAAATATTTCAGTTACAACTAGATCAAGCAGTCGATCGAAACAAGTGAATTAATTTTAATGTACATGTATTTTCTTCCATTTTACTCCTTTTGTTTCCTTTTCATCTACTATATATATTCCTGCCTTTTTTACTTCTATGGCACTCTCCCGTGCTGATTCTGACCAGGCTTTTTTTTTAATGCAAGTTGCCAAACATATAATAATTTAAAAAAAAATTTAATAAAAATAAAAATAATAATGACAAAAGAAGTAGTAATAATAATTATGATCGTCGTTATCATCTTCATTTAAAAGTTAATAAAACTATCTACAAGTCAATTAAAATTTATGTGTAGCTAAAAAAAAATCACTATTGATCATATGAATAACACATGAAATTTTAAACATGTAATTAACCAACTTTCAAGGTTGAAAGGAACATTTTTATAGAATGCTAATGAATATGAAAAATTTATACCTTTATTATAAAGTACAACAGAGTAAATTATTATATTATTATAATTTATACTTTAATGCGATGATAACACATTTTATTTTCCCGTCCATTGAGAACTAAACGAACTCAATTTCCTTCCCCAGGCTGATGAGGTCGAAGCGCTGTCCTGTATCTATGGAGAGGAATGGACTGCTGTTGATGTTGCCTCCAGGAACTACTGCATTCATGTCGCTGACAGCTCTGAAAATCCAAAAAGAGAGGCTAATTTGCTGGTACTTATAAGAATTACCATGTTTAGATTACCTGGATGCTTTAAAATATATGCTGGTAATTTAAGACAAGATTGGACAGCAGATTTTTATAAGATAAACGAAGTTGATGTCTCTTGGAAAAATTCATGTTACATTTAAAAAAAAAATTTTTTGTATCTTTGCACTTGAGTTACTCATTTTAAGAAATAACGCCATGGAATAGAAAATATTTTTAATGAAAAAATCTAAATTGTTAGTTTAATCTTATCGATCAATTGGCAGAAAGCATATATCAAAGCCAATTTACTTCTTGAATAATTTGTCAGCTCAGAACTGCTTTGTTCGATATCCAATTGAAATAAGAAAGAGATAGAAAAAAGCAGCTTTGCAGAGACAAATTGTCTGCATACATTGGTTTTAAAATCTGCTGAATATATGATCCTAATAGTTTCAAGTGAGCAATGTGGAGGGTTTGGTTTGTGAATTGGGGAATTTTTTAATCTATCACTCATATGTCTATTATCACCTATTCGATCACCTTGCCATAATTGATCAATCTCAAAATCTCTTTTTTTTTTTCACTATCAAGAGAGCCTTTATAGGGAGGCATTTTAGAAGACTTTCATCTTAGTGTGTTAGTACTTTTAGTGGTACTGTTAAAGGACTCTCTCCCCCAGAACCAAAATATCTGCATGAATTTTTCAGTAAGCAACCTACATTTTTTAACATGACTAGACTCTAATGGTCTATCTAATAACATTACTTTTTAAAGAAAAGCTTTAAAAAAAAAAAGATTTTTAACCCTCAACAAAAATTAAGAAAATAGACTGGTCTTCTGCTTCACACTGGTGTGAAATGATTAGCAACAGCATTAAGATGTTTTGGAGGTTTTTTTTTCCTTTTTTTTTCTTTTTCTAATGTTATATATTTATTGTATTTTATTGTGTAGTTTTGAAATGTTAGAAAAAAAACTGCACTGTTTTCTATATACTTTGGTACAGGTTCGCTTATCTGAGACCTACCCTCTCCATGGCCCTCCAGAGTATGAAATAAAGTGAGAATGGTTTATACATCACCTGTTTACGAGTATTTTTTTTATTAACATATATAATTTTTTTTTGTTTTCCTTGTTTCCCTGATGCTATTGAAAGGAATTTGTATATTTAAATTTTGAAAAATATATAATTTTGTGAAAAATATTACATAAAAAATTCTGTATTTTGGACACTGCCTTTTTTTTTTTAAATAGGTGAAATAAATCCATAAGATAACATATCAGCCTTCCCCCTCTCAAAAGCTCCCTCAAAGATGTTTCACGTTCTCTAAGCTTATTGAAGCTTCTATTCACTTAACTGTTTTTTTTACGTGTTTTTTTATTTTGTTTTTTCATCAGCGCAACTTGGTTGAGAGATGAGGCAAGGTCAAGGCTAGAAAACAAACTATGGGAAATATGTTGGTAAATAATTATGGAATATAATTTCTAATCTGTGGAAGGGTAACATCTATATTCCCAACAACCTCTTAATTGTGGCCAAAAGGGTAATCAATTTATTTTAAGTATTTATCTTAGAAAAGAAAAAAAAGTTCTAGTATCTGAGTCATGGGCATTGTTGACATCGTTATAAGTATTTGTTTTTTATTAGTTCATCTATTATCATCATTATTTTGATTTTGTCTAATTATTTTTAGAGCTCATAGCCACATGTTCTCTTTTGTGAATTATTCATTTTCTTTTTTTTTTTTAAACAATGTAATTTATGTTTTTGTCTTTGAAAACTTTATTCTTAGCTTTATCTCAATTCATATTCCAGTTTTCAAAGTAATTTTGGGAAATTACATATACAGAAATGGATGACAATAAAAAATACCTTGATAGAGAAAAAGAAACGTTTTTTGCAGTGAAAACCCAGGAGAGGATTTGGTATACTTATTAGCAGAGGGTGTTAGAGAATTTCTCCAAAATTTCACTGAAGAAGGTAAGATACAAGGGTGCATGAGTTCAAGTTTAAAGACCAATTTCACTAAACATTTCTATTTCTTTATGATTCTTTTCTCATTTTGAATTGCCCTTTTTTTTGCATCTAATACATGGGATCGGAAAGTACATATGACAAGTATACTTTAGCTTTTATACATGTTTTTAAGACTTGGAATATTAAATTGTATTGAAATGAATTGTTTTCTTAGTCAAATGTGGCTTATAATTGCTTTACTGTGGAAAGTATTTTATAATAGCTTTTATTTATTTTATTTTTTTCATAATTGATACATACTAGGCCTACCCAGAATATAGTTCCAGTCAGCCTAAAATATGTAAGTCGTGTTTTGGAACAAGTAGTTCATTTTGCAGAATAGAAAAAGAAGTGTATTTTTTAGTTTTGTAAGCAGGTTATCTTTGTCAAGGAGATATCTCCTAAACAAAGATACCCAGCTTACATAGCTTCTATGTTCTCGGTGTCAGTATAATGTGATCAGCTGAGACAGGAGTCATGGTATCCCCGCCCTGTCTCGTGTGTGGCAGTGCATAAAATTGTCAGACGTCCGTCTTGGGGCCCGTCCACAATATAGCCTATATAGTGCTGCTGTTGGACGTTAAACCAACCCAACCAACCAGCTTCTATACTCTCACATTCATGACATCACTTGTTTTCTTTGTTTTAATTATTTCAGTTTCAGTAGAGTCTTTTTATGTAGAAGAAGAATTTGACCCAAGTCTTCTGGGTGAATTTACAAAGTTGTCGTTCAAAGAAGACCTGCTCAAAAGCTCATCAGGTTAGTTTAATGGTCCATAACAAAGTTAATTGTTAATATATAGCTTTTTTTTTTTTTTACAAAAGATTTTTAAATACCTATTGTAAAAACGGTTTTCTTTATTTTAGCTTTTTGTATGCCGAAAACATTTGTAATTTGTTAAAATCATTGCACCCCTTTATTTCTTTTTCCCTGCATAGTTATATAACAGTAATAAAAACGAGTCTGATAAAGTATATTTTTAAACAAAGCTCAGAGTTAAATTGTCTCCATGAAATAAAAAATGATCCAATAAAATAAAGCAATAAATGATATGTACACATAGGTTAAGCATTTTCAAAGTTTACATACCTTTCACTTCTAATAAGTGTGATCTCACTGGTAAATATTTTTTCATCCTAATTTGTTTCTCTTTCAAAATGAAAAGATATTCTCAGAAACTTTGCACCAACATATGCAAAAATTTCTTTTTAATCTACGAATCAGGTAGGTCCATACTTTTAACAATTAATCATGTCATACCACATCAATAAGGAAAAATTCATGTCAACAGAGAATTTGATAGTTTAATGTGAATATTCATAATTTATTGAATTTCTTACAGTGGAATGCCCAAACATCATCCACGGAGAGACGCTTACAGACAGGAAAAGCACTTTCCAGCCACACCTTGCAGTTGTTGTGGACAAGACACAGGTTATCACTTTAGCTGCACTTTAATTTTAATTAATAATGAGCGCCTTCTAAAAGTCCTTAATGCAACTTGATAAATTATCAAATTATGCCTTGCTGGAATAATTCAATGTATTTTGAAAAAAATTGATCATCAAGTACTTGTCTTATACTTACAGTTACATATATTATAGGCATTCCTTACAAGGATATTAAAGATTTAAGAACTGACATCGAATTTAATCACTGAAGCAGTGGGCATAAGAAATATTAGTGAGTTATTGTCCTTTATATTGGACTTTTATAAATTAGTCGCTCTTCTGCCTCCATGCAAAGTCCTGCATATCAAACTTTCTTCTCTTATAAGTCTATTTATACTTCTTTAAGTCTCTTTTATTTTAAATCACTGACCACAGCTAAGTTACATCACTTGAAACATGTTTTGGGGTTAAGAACTACTATTTAGTCTGTGTATTGAAAATAGGTGCTTTTCATTTTCTTTCGCAAAAATGTATATTTTTTATTTAGATTTGTATTCTGCCAGTCAAGTTTCCTTCCAATCATTTCTAAATATAATTCTAGTCTTGTCTTAGCATTTTTTTTACACCAGTACTTCACAGCTATTCAACAAAGTCTCCTAGTAGCTACACTACAAACAGCATAGAGAGAAGAAAGTACAATATTTATGAATTTACTGTTCAAGTGCATGTGACAACATTAAACACAATTTAGAATAAGATTTCGTTTTGCTGAATATTGGAAGCAATGCAGAAAAGAGATTTTACTACAAGCCACGTGCATCTGTTCTTTTGCTTTATTGATATAGAAATATGAATTTTATTTTCGTTTTTTTTTCTGTGCTACTGCTAGGTGTCTGCAGTGATGAGCAAGCTCTACGAGAATAAAAAGATTGCTAATGCCACCCACAACATGCTGGCTTACCGTATTGTTCCCTCCCAAGGTGGGCCGGTTTACCAAGGATGTGACGATGATGGAGAGACACATGCTGGCTCGAGAATGTTACATTTACTGCAGGTTAGGATTGTTGTTTGCACTTCAACACCCTGGCACAAAAAACTTATTTATAACAAAGACTGAAAAGTATGGAGTATTATTTAAGATGGAAATTTTATGAATAGGGAACAGAGATAGCAATTTGATTTCCTTATCTTCGATTTTGCTTGACGCTTAAACACCAACCTCTTTTGACTAATTAGATTTTTGACACTTTGGGATTAACATTTTTATACTCTCCACTGATTTCTTTTAATTTTTTTTTTTTTTTCTTTTTGTTTTTTGTTGGGTTTTTTTTTTCTGGTTTTTTTTTTGTTTTGTTTTTTTTGTTTTTTTTTTTAGAGAGATGGAAAGTGGATTGCACTTTTTGGCCCATCCAAAGTTGACTCAGATTCAGACCCAATATGTTGTTAAGTTTGATTGAGTTCTTAATAAAGAGAGTTTTACGAGTTATGTGTTCAGCACATTATGAGGATTGTTTGTACTTAATTAATTTTTTATGTGTAAATGATTGGTAGGTGAATCATAACTACAATCATGATAAAGTACTTAAATATAATATATTCATAGAACAATTATAGAAAATTGTAGTCACTCCGAAACTTCCATATGATTGAACCATATTTATAATTTATACAAAAATATGTGTTCTTAACCAGAAATCCTTTTCTAGAGAGTGTTTTAACTTTTACCATCAACAGGTGATGAATGCAGATAATGTCTTGGTGGTTGTGTCTCGTTGGTATGGGGGAATCCATCTTGGTCCAGATCGGTTCAAACACATCAACAACTGCACCAGGCAGATTCTAGAGGACAATGGCTTCAACAGAGATAAAGTAAGATGTGACCGTAGACAGACTTTTGTCAGGAGATTGTTATTGAGGCATAGGTAAAGGCATAAAGGTCTTGGAACATGCTTGTTTGTCGTGTTGTTTTTTTAAGCCTTATTCTAATATTTGTGGGGGGGGGGGGGTTATTGCAGAAACGAATTCTATTCATTTGTGTAAGAAAAAAAATATTTGCTGAAAAGCATAATGTGCAAACGAAATATATAAGATAAGATAAGATAAGATAAGATATACTTTATTGTCCATCCAAGGAAAATTTTTGTCGTGGTTACATGGGCTCTATAGGTTAGATAGACAATAATCATTCTCTATTTTATGCTGAATGTTCTTGCACACTGTTTATTTGGTTATCTCAGAATGATACCAGCTCATTTTTGTTATTTTTCTTTATTCTCAGGATAAAAAGACAGGAGCAAAAAAAGGAAAGAAAGCCAGATGACACTGGAGGATCATTTAGTCCTAATTTTAACTTTTTACATGGTGTCTGGGTTTTAAATATTCAGAATGAGAACTAAATGTTTATTTGCATGAGGTGTGTTAAAATGATTTTTAAAAGATTTCGACTTTATTATCCTTATGTATGTAAATCCTTAAGCATTGTACAAACTGTGCTGGTTTAACGACAAGTATAATTATAACATTATACAGAGTTTGCTGGTACAATCTTCACTTGTTTATGTAGATAATGTATTTCGCATATATGTTTGTTGCTTGTCATCACTATAAATAATATTCAGATTGATAACTGATATGCATCATCTCTCTCTTTATATAAAATATTTATGGACCTCAACAATTGTTTTTGTCCTTTCATTACCAGTATATATTAAACTAAAGACACTTTTTTTTATTTTAAATTACAATAAAGTAAAGGCATGAAGGTTTCTCTGAGTGTGTCAGCATGTCTCTCTTTTACCCCTTCCCCTCTGCTCATTCCCACATATGCACTGACCTTTTATTGTGTAAACAAGTTTCAAAGTGTTGGACAAGACTTTTAGCAAAAGGACAGAAGAGTAATCCAAACACAGCTTCGGAAATGCTTTCATAGCAGTAGTACAAGCTAGGGTTTTGGTGTAAAATGTAAAAAATTCATGAAGGTTTGATTATTAGTATCTTAACCTCGAATAAAACAATGTACACATACTTATAGAAATAGTTTCATTACGAATTTGGTGAGATGAAACTGAAGAAATAAAGGAAACATATGAGATGGACTCCTCTTTGTTTTATACTTTGATCTAATATGACTTATTTTTATGGAACCTGTTGTTGTTGTTAATTTTAAAGTTGGATTATAAATCAATAATAATTCTATCCATATGGAAAGCAAATATCTTTTTAGCCCTTTATTGGGAGGTATATTGTTTCTAAGATTCAACATTTCAAAAAAGAGAATCACACTCACATTAATGTTTTTTTGCGGGATTGTATTAAAAGTTTTTTAAAGGTCCCACAGACGCCTAAAAAGTCAGATAAAGAAGATGTACATTTTTTTCAACTTTTTCCCTTCTGTTTTTTTTTATCCTTCATTAACAAAACCACCCCAAAACTCTAAAATCTTGAGAAAATATTTTTTTTTTTTTTTAGGAATAGGAGAAATGCATCTTCATGTACTGCTTCTTTTGATATGTACTTGGATTAGAATAATGTGGACATAATTTAATTAAGTTATACCTGAGATAATTATAACTATTAAGCAAGAGGGTGTTTATGCTTGCTGAAATATTTAGTAATTGCGTTTTATATAAACTGCGAGTTTACAAATAAATACGTAACAAAAACAAAAGCTCACTGAAAACTTTTGAAAGGTTGTTATTTTTTATTTACAGGGGTCTTGCTCTTTCTAAGACCATTAGTACAAGTACAGAATACAGAAATCTTTATTCATCCCTCAAGGGGAAATTAAAGTACACTCTCTTCATACAACAAACGAAATTATAAAGTTTAGAACGATATGAAAATAAAAAGGTAGAATTTCGACAAAAAGATCAATAATGTTTTTCATAATCTTTAAATAATTATTATTACAACAGATTGAGATACTGAATGTATGTAAATAAGAACAATCTTATCTTGTGCAAACGTTACAAATTATACATAACAATTTATACATGTACAAAAATTATTGAGTAAATATAAACATAGATACTGTTGAATAGAAGTATTCTAGTCAATAATTATAATTAATAATTGCGTTAAAATGGTTTTTATGTTGTAAATAATCATTTTCAAATGAAATGTTCCATTTTTTAAAGATATACTTAATAAGTTTTACTATATCTTCCTAGTACTAGTTTTTATGGTAAATTAGTATCACAAGAGAATTGTGACAAAGGAGACAAAATGGGATAGCCAAGTTGTTTATCTCAATGGCAATTTTTTTAATATAGACACTGATCACCGAATATTAAGTTTTAAAAAAGGACAGAAAATTTGAATTCGTGACCATAATCCTACAAAATGTTAAATTCTTAGAAGTGTAATTTTTTAGGTCAACAGTTATAGCATTCTTTTGTGGTGGATTGTAGAAGTCTTTGTAAAGCAACATAATTTTATGCTCAAGTAAATGTACATACCCCTATATTTTTTTTCAATACCCATAAGTTCTGTAAACGAGTGGCTATATCATTAATACCAACTATTGCCACATGCCTAAAACAATTTTAAGAAGTTAACACTGCTCAGTAACCAAAATTATGAATTTTTTTTTTTTTTTCATGGTTGTTCATGAAATCTCTAATTTCTTCATTGTAGCATTTCTAATGTTACCTTTTTTTCAGATTCTCTGTGATGCTTTAAAGTTTAAAAAATTGTGGCCCTGCGTGTTTTATCCATTATGTAATATTCGTTTTACTAACCGCATTTGGAGGAACAGTGAGCATAAGGACCAAGATGAAAACAAGGAGTAAAAAATATTAATGGATTATATTTTGCCTAAAAGTAAGGGAAGGAATAAGGATTGACACCTAAGCGGTTTTCTCCTGTAGATTACATCCCCTGCCTCTGTCATTTTTACTCAAACCACCACAATAATTGAGGTGTTTTAGGGAAAAGCTTTAGCATGTGCACTGTTTTTTGCTATTCTGGGTCTATTTTTGAAAAAACGTTCAGTCGACGTAATGAGAGGCTTCTATTGATACAATTTGGTACATATAAAGTATAATCTCTCTCTTTTTATGAATCTGTTTACGTCTTTTAGATGAATGAGATAACTTGATAAATACAATTTTTTAAGCTATTGGTTTATTTTGTATAATAAAGAATATCATGTACTGCCTTTAGCTAACCAAGCACCTGTTATAAATTTGGATGGACTAATATAAAAAAAAAAACAAGACTCGCGTTCTTCAATGATGCATGGTTCTATGATGATTAGTAGCGCTGGATTTTGTAGGTATTTTTTCACAGTGGTTCGCAGTAGGCCTTCAGTGAAAGTGACCAACAATGATTGCGCTTTGGGGTATTAAAACCCTCGACTTGTAGATGCGTCGGCATGAATCGCTTTGTCACATAAAGAGACCACGGTTTATACATGTACCACTAGACCACAATGCTCCCTGTAATGGTCGCCTGACTCTTCAATAATAATTCTGGAAATGAAATACACAAATGTCTTCTATTTACGGCGTTTTTAATAGTAAAGTAACCTTTTTCAAACTACTAAAAAGGGAAAAATATGCTAGTCATCTATATGCCCATAATGTGAAACCCAAAGACTTGCTTCTCTTTTATGTAATAACTAAGATGAAACAAATTTTCAGAGCATGAATCTGTAATTTTATGGTTTGACCTTAGACTGCACTCATAGAAGCAGACGGTGTTATACTTTCCATTACCGCATCGTCCTGGTACTACCACATAAATTATGCCTGTAGTGTTAACACCAACAGGCAACGGCTGTGAAACGACTTGATTGACAAACCAGTAAACAGTGGCAAGCAACCTATCCCCTCTGCTCTTCCACCTCCCATGTCCCTGTGCCTCTTTCTGTTTCTCTCTGTAGACCCCATCCCCCCTCTCTCTCTCTCTCTCTCTCTCTCTCTCTCTCTCTCTCTCTCTCTCTCTCTCTCTCTCTCTCTCTCTCTCTCTCTCTCTCTCTCTCTCTCTCTCTTTCTCTCTCATTCGCTCGCTCACTCTCTCTCTTTCTCTCTCTCTCATTCTCTCTCTCGCTCTATCTCGCCCTTTCTCTCTCTGTCTCTCTCGATATATCTCACTCCTTCTCTCTATACCTCTCCCTCTCTCTCGTCCTCTCCCCATACCCTTTCGCTCTCTCCATCTCTCTCACACACACTCACGCAGATAAAACCTTGCTTACTCATTTCAATACCTTCCTGTTCAATTCTTTCATTTATAACCATTTTAAGTTGTTCCTGGGCATAATATATTTTCTGTCATGCACTCTTATTACGGCATATTTATATTTTAGTAGTCGATTAAGTTCATGTATTGGGAGATACACGACTATATGATTCATACTTTTATCATTTGGTTGATCTGTTCCGTCAAAAAAATATTTTTGAATTCATTGGTTATATGGGTTAATAGGTTTTGGTCCTGAATACTAACTGAAAAAAATAATGCCACGAAAGAGCATGTTTTCAATAACAGTGAGATCACCAAATTCAATAATCTGAAATACATAGCATATTGTTTTTAAGAAATTATATTATAATCTAAATTATTTAAAAAAAATAGAGAGCAAAATTGTTATCATCAACTGCGAGTTCTTTAAGACAGTTTAATTCAAAACTCATAGCAATTAAATAATCATTTAGTAAGTATTGTAAAGCCTTTTAAAGTTAATGTCTGCGGACTGTGCCGCTTGTCTTTGATTGTTTTTTCACCTAGGATGACGTAATAAAATATATTTCTTTCTTCAGAATAATGTGTAGAGAGTGTCGAGAGTTCAACCACCAAAGAACCCATAACTAACTCTATACAGCCGGGCGTATATGATGGTAGCAATGGTTGTAGTTGAGTTGTTTTAACTATATAGACTATATTGTAGACGAGCCCCAAGACTGACATCTGAATATTTTATGTGCTGCCACACATGAGACAGGGCGGGGATTCCATGTCTCCTGTCTCAGCCGGTCACATTAAACTAACACCGACCCAACCACTAGGGAGCGAAATCGCCAGGGTTCGAACTACGGACCTTTTGCGTTGGAAGCCGATGTTTTACCCCAGGGCAAAATGAATAACACCACTTCTTTCAAAAAATAGGGGGGGAAGCTGATTGGGGCCATAGAGGTGTTTTCTGCTGATCTACCTCGATATATTTTGAGAGATAAGGGGTCGTCGTTCTACAAATTAGAATAAATAAAGTAATAATATGAACATAATTACTTGTTAAAGTTTTTCCACAGTATTGTCTACTCTACCAGGCACTAACTAAGCATTGTACCTCGGGGATCCTGCTCACCAGCCCACTGCTATATCGGCAGAACTACCTCAGTACCTGGTGTCCGTCTATCAGACTAATGATCTTTTTCGTGTCTTAGGTTTCCTAAAGGAGGCTATACTTAGACGGCGCCTAGGTTCGTTTTGTCGAACAATAGGGAGACAAATGAGAATCGAATTCTGAATCTCTTGTAATTGTGTACTAACTCAGCGCTTTACTGACTAAACTATCTGGTGTCCAACTTCAAACAAAATCGTCGCCTGGCTTTTCCGAACAGTCCTATTCGGTGATGGGAGCACCATATGGCATTTGGACGTCGGACCTCGGGATCATCCGCCCAGACTGAGCTGTTGCATCTCTTCATCTTCGAAAGGATTATCTTTGGGCGGAGAAAGCCTATGTCTATGTTTCAAGACATTATCTGTTGGCTGGCCTTCTATGTCAACGTAGGCAGTAAGTCATTTTGAACGAATAGGGGAGGTTATTCCCAAAAACATCAACTTTTTGTCAAACAAGGATTTTTTAGGATATTCCTTATATATCAACGTTGTCATTTAAGTACTCCGTTATCTCTTAGTGGCTGGTCCGGAATTTTGAAAATCTGACTATGGCTGACACGAGGTCAACCATTAGGAAAAAACATGGCGGCTGGATCGTGCATTGAACCCGAAACCTTCCGATTAGAAGATACACGCTCTACCCTTGTATCACTAAGTCCCCATATAAATTATTTCTAATGGACTGAAGCGTAATGATATTATAATCTCAGCCCAGTTGCCGACCATCTGCCCCCACTGCTCCCTCTCACGCCGGGCAGTGATGCAACAGTGTCTAGACGCACCCCGGAGGTATGTCCTACACACGCAGCACGTTCCTGGCATTGTTCCACGACACCAAGCGATGCCTGCAGTCCGTGACTCGCCGGCAATTAATGCATTCCGGACCAGATACTGCCAGGGTTGTTAACCTAGTTTTTATGATTACAGTTGTATGTGAAGCACCAGATCATTATATATAACGCACAAACGTTGACAAAATGGCATAACAATGGATAGTGTTATTACTTTTTCCTACCTCTCTTTTTTACTAAAATATGCAAAGGATACTCGAGATACTTGTTCGGAAAAACCCAAAATTCCGGCAAAATCATATTCTTTTTCCTCTAGCAACTAATATTTTTGGCAAGCTGAAAAGCCGCTAGTTAATTGAATCAAAGTGATACATGTATCTTGAAACTACATCTAGTTAAATGATAACGTAAAGTTTTTAAAACACAAGAAGAGATAGACGAGACCGAGGGTAGACAAAATAGTGCATTTTAAAAAACAAACAAAACGCTTCAGAAACAAGCAATATTGATTTGCTGGAAGGCAACTTATCTTATGAAAAAATCTACACACAGTCAAATTAATCTCATTTGGTCATATGTATGTTGAGGTCAACATTTTTATATCATTATGGTGTTTTCAAAATCGAGCTTTCAAATTCAAGTTTGTTTAGGCATACCTTTTAATAAGATATTCGACAATCATGGGTTTTAAAGTAAAAGTAAAATAGGCATTTTAAAAGAAAATGTCGCGCATACCAGCCCTGTGGCTTGACTCATACTCAAGAAAAGAGTGTGGTTATCTAAAAAAATCCTCTGTCTTAGCAAGTATGATCAACTGAGTTTCAGGAAACAGTTATAAAAAGTATTTAAAGTCAAGGGGCCATAAGTACAACGTCGCGGTAGCTTACGACTCGTCGTAAGCCTTCTTTATCTATTGCTCTTCGACTAGCCGTAAGCTACTACAACGTTGCACTTACGACCCGAGTGGTCAACACAAGTTGTCAAAAGACTGCGAGTAGCTGCACAATGTATCAACTGCCGATTCGTAACTTAAAGGAAATGCATTCCTTGCAGATTAGTCAGTGTAAAGTACTATTGATTCCTAGTCGCTTCCTCCTTCTACCCAATACATTGCAGTGGACGTGATGGGACCATAAACTGTTTTATTTTATACAATGGCTTCTTTTTGGGGGGGGATTTGCAACATAAAGAGGATTCCTTATCTTCGATGTCACCATTACCGGTGCAGTGTTTTAACCGTTAAAGTAGTTACCCTTACAACCTATCTCTCTCAGACAACACTCAGATAAATAAACGAATTCGTGTCAGATGGTAACAAAGCTCACCCATTTTCATTTATTGTCTCTAACTATCGTACATTTCGTAGGCAGGAGAGCAAGACGGTGACCTTTCAAATAAAAACTACACCTGTACTGGGAAGGGATTCCTAAAGGAACAACCGGACTCGACCTATTAATGTGCATTTTTCTTCTTTCCTCTTTTGCACACAGTGACCATAACTTGAATGAAACGCGCCGACTGAAGGGAAATAATCTAGAAATCTGGAACCTGAGCTTGCTACCAGTAATTTAGCAGGGAAACAATTGACACATTTAGCTTTATGGAGAGCATTAATCAGATCATCTCGATTTGCTTATCTAAAGGCAGCACCTGTTACAGAGTTTCCCCCCTTAACTAGTTTTTCAATGCCGTCTATTATCCAGCGTGTATAGTATTTCCAGATGTACACATCTCCTTTTTCCTTCCTTCTCGATATTTTTTGTCTATTTTGTTTTCCTAACCCTTGCCTGGTATTTGAAGTTTTTTCTCATTGCTCTTTAGTTGTTGGGAATTTCTTTTAGGTCTTTGTTGTTGGTGCTGTTATTCTTGTTTTTGTTTTTGTTTTTTTTGTTGTGTGTTTTTGTTGTGTTTTTTTAACTCTCCTTCCCCCTCTATCTCTTTTGCTTCCTATTTTTCATTTTCCCTTTTTCTTTTTCTCTTTCCATCTCTCTATATATCTCTCTTTCCCTCTTTCTCCTTATCCTTATATATATATATATATAAAGTACTTGTCCTTGTTATGATCCAGGATAGATTAGGACTAAGAAATACGGAACGCTAAGCCCCTTGTAATCTTTTATCGGAAGGAGAGAATATATGTCTATTTCTCTCTATATATATATAACTTTCTCTCTCTCTTTTCTCCTGTATACCTCTCTCGTTCTCTCCCCTCCCCCCACACTATACACCACCAGCATCCCTATATCTCTCTATATTTCTACCTTTCACTCCAATTGAGAAAAAATCTGAAACATAACCCAGCTAATCTACTACAAGGTACCATTCAAAACCATACCCTGCTTCCTCTTTTAGGTCAACTAACATAATCAAATAACCCTTAACGTGTTCCACGCCTTTCAGAAAACAAACAGGCATTGTTCCTCAACAAAGAATCTTAAGCTCGACACTATATTCACGCCATACTATAGATAAACAAAAACTTAGCTTGTATAAATCTAGGATTTTATCTGATACCACAGTAGATCTCGACCTAGATTCCACGTGCAGACCGTATAGCGTTTTAGCTGGCATTTTGTAAGAAAGGAAACTTTCTCTTCCGAGTAGCATTTCTGCCTTCTCAAGAATAATTTACGTTTTGTGATAATACGAACACTGTATTGCCTGTGAAATCTGTAAAAAAAGAAGTGGGGAAAAACAGCATAATAATGCAAGATGAACTATACAGTGTTTGGGCGTAATTTGCAAATTTGTTTACTATAATTCCTTCTCAATTGCTGTCTTTGTTGGGCTGCCTGTGTGTGTGTGTCTGTAACTACCTCTTTGTTTATCTTCATTTCATAATGCATTTCACACTGATTTCTCATCTCATGTCTCTCTGCCTCTTTCGCTCAATGCCATTTTCCTCTCCTTTTTCCTTTCTTTTGTAGAAAAACCGAATTCCGCCGTAGTATAAAAAAATGTAATAACCATACACGAAGCAACTACAGTGATTTTAGTTTTATAATCATTTAAGAGACAGGGACCTGGTGATTTGGAACAAAAAAGTAGCAGTAGTACTAGTACGAATATTTGTAGCAACAACAGTTATGGTACTAATGACAGTAGTAGTAGTAGTAGTAGTAGTAGTAGTAGTAGTAGTAGTAGTAGTAGTAGTAGTAGTAGTAGTAGTAGTAGTAGTAGTAGTAGTAGTAGTAGTAGTAGTAGTAGTAGTAGTAGTAGTAGTAGTAGTAGTAGTAGGAGTAGCAGGAGGAGGAGGAGGGCGAGGAGGAGGAATCAGAGGGACAGAAGAGGAGGAGGAGGAGGAGGAGGAGGAGGAGGAGGCGGAGGAGAGCAGCACTTATCCCTGGCAATAGTAGGGCATGTACAATGACGGGGATGAGGAAACAAAAAGGGGAAAGAAGAGAAGGCAGATTTTGGGTTGTTTAACATCCACTGAGTTTCTCTGATTGAAAGTTTAGAACCGTTTATTATTTCCAGTAAATGCAAGTCTTTTCAAATGATGTAGATTTGTGTTTGGCATTTGAAGGAAACGAGGAGAGTAGAAACGCTAACATGTTTTTATTAGCATATTTCTTATAGTACACACTACGTAGAGGGACTTGTTCCTCCCAGCCAGTGTGCGCTAGATGTATGTCAAGAAGGAAAGCACTCTAACCAGAGAGCCTACTGCTCAAACTAAAGCGGTGAGGGTGGTGATGAAGACTAACAAACGATGGTTTCTTATTTCTTCACAGCCAAGATCGTTCTAAAAGACCTCACTAGAAGCTGCTATGTACTAAAGAATGCACTGGTTTTCCCACGCTCCGCTTTAGTGTGAGCGTACATAACTTTTCTATTCTTCTAGTATTTCTTTTCAGCAGGCGTGTACGGTTGTCGCCATTTTGAATTGATTTTACAGCTGTTTTAATGCTAACATTGCTCTGTTAGCCATAAAACCAGATAGATCTGTTTGAACCATATATGATTAAGAAGGATGTTTTTAATAATTAGAAGGATACAAAATAATATCATTTCAAAGATGCAAAGTGCCAGTAGCGCTTCTTAATATTCAAAATCAAGAGACCCTTACTATTTGTTTCCGCTTTGTTCCTCTCACAAATCTCAGAATTTCTTAGGTGTTAGGGCTCTGTACTGACGATCAGAGAGTAGAAGTTCAGATCTTAGCTAATGCTCTCGTCCACATAATCATTTCGGGAAATTTCAAGGGCGCGTAGAACTAATCAAAGATCTTCGGCAGCTTGTGAAATTCAAGAACACTTGTTATTTTTTTAATTGATTTCTTATTGTTTGTGTCGCCATTCACATTGCAATGAAATTGTATTACCTATGTACACTCACAGATACATGTTCTGATACTTATGTCTTCGAATGCATTCCAGTGATTAAAAAAGAAAAACAGCAAATGCATGTTTCGTCAAGTTTTGAGAATTTTAACTTATTAGCCATTCCAAATTTGAAATATAGAAATTAGAGCCATCTTGAAAGATTATTATTTGTTGCAAAATTTAGTATCGACTTGGTATTCCCCTGAGAGGCTTATGTTCTTAATAATATTTGACAGCAACTCATTTGGTCACTTAAGCTTGTTGAATAAAGTATTATGTGACTTATTTGGAGTCTACGTGACGATAACAAAAATTAATTCTCCCCAAACTTCTCCAATCATTTAAGCGGGTCGAACGATGGTTGGCTTCAAATCAATAGCCTTTTGTAAAAAGCTTTAGAGTATTGCAAAGCTATCACAAAAAGAGAGAAACAAATCCTGAAAGATCAGACTTTAAAAGAGAAAACCAAAGACTTGCAGTTGGTACATAATAATGATTTTCTTTATTGAGGCACGAGGATAACAGAGTGCCCACTGCCCATCTCACCCAGAGAACCGTTGTTACTAGCGCATCTGCATTAATTGCACGCAGGTAATTTTTAAATGGATCTGCTTACTAAACTTGTTTTTCAATGATTACCACTTGTCTGCACGCCTTTCTCTTTTATCTAATATATTTCAAATGGAACCGGTTACTAAATGCTTTAAGAATGGCTCGAGATAGAAAACAAAAGACACAATTTGTGTGAAATTTCCAGATGCATCACGTGTTTGTCCTATATTCGTGGTTTCCATGCTTCATCAAGCGATGACATGTTATGATAATATAGCATTCACTGGAAATTCATTGATGTAATTTTGTTCGATTACTAAGTTCAAGGGTTTGCTACAGCTAACATGACCATCCAGTTATATATTTGCTACAGGGAGTAAAAAAAAAACCCAGACCCATTTTATCTAAATTACCTATTAGTTTAGGCCTATTATGTTTATTAATAAGGGAAAAAGAGGATAGCAGAATTAATTTGCTGGAAATGTCACTTTTACCGGAAAATACAAAAATACAAACCAATTTCCACCCCAAAAAGCAAAACAAAAAAGTCATTAAAAAACCGTTAGGTAAAGATGTAAGATAAAAAATGACCAGAAACAAAACCCAACGCAAAATTGTTTTAACCTTTCTAAAAAGAGAGTGCGACTAGCGCATTTTTACCACAGACAATGGTCACCTCAGTTTCAAAATTGCTTATCTCATTTCTAGAAAGCGATAAATATTTAGCTGTTTTTTTTTAATATAATAGTTTATTTTACAACTGAGGTGGCGCAGTGGAGAGTGTGAGACTCGAGCAGCCAAAAAGATTGAATAATCAACTATAAACAATGAGTGCATCTTGCCCTAGGTGTAATTTTACCCAATGTAATCCCCAATGAGTGGCGCAGATAGCTGCAGTGTGAACACTTCAAGAGCAGCAATCAGCGCCAATCAGGATAATCGCTGACTAGAACAGACAGGGAGTGAGCGATATTCCACACCTGCCCCGGCTGGGAGGGGGTGAGTAAGTTGGTTCCAACGTCTAACGTTAGAAGCAAGGCTATATCGTGGACAAGTCCCAAGATAAACGTTTGACAATTTTACGTGCTGACATACAGAGCAGGGTTGGGGTGCCATACTGGTGTCTCAGCCGATCGCATGATACAGACAACGGCCAACAAGTAAAGGGGCGAAATCGGACTAACATATTTTGCTCGATCGTGAGTTTGGAACCGGGGATCTCCCAAATGCGAGACCAACGCTTTAACACCTGCGCCAGTTCACCCCGCGGAATAGGAAGGAAAAACGTGTCACTGCTAGGTCTCAGTCGGCACTGTTTTCAACTGGTTTGCAGAAAATGCTCGGTTTGAATCTCGACTAGGGTCACCGGCCTCGGGGGAAGTAAGAAGAAGTTCTTGCAGGAAAACAAATAGTGGCGGTTTTGTGGCGTTTTTTTCGTACACTTACAGTAAAACAGATACATAGGACTGACTTTTACACAATGTCACAATGTTAACACCAAAATCATCTAAGTACCACAGCCTTTCTTTTAACCTTCACACTTACTAAAAGTTTTCCAGTTGGGAGGGGTTTTTTTTCTTTGATTCTATTCCGCGCAAACGTTTGCATTTCCCAAACAAATACATGTTTTTTAAAGCACAGAGTGGTTACAGGAAGTAAAGATTGGGGATTTTGTCTTGCACTAAGATTTTACCATTTATAATGACTGTAGCTTTTTTTTCTTCGCCCTCCATACATATTTTTCCTCTTCTCTTCTAAGTGCTCTACCATATAAGTACCCATATGATCTTCGTCACAGTTCTAACCTTTCGCCAATTATATCTATCTTCTCCCCGGACACCCCTGCTCCTTTCTACACACATGCACACACAACCCCATACTTTATAACAACATGACCATCTGACCAGTCTTTGCCCTACTTCACCCTCAACTTCCTCATCTCGTGGCAAACCCCAAGGGACCCAACAGGCGGCGTCGCTCATTCACACATTAGATCTACGTCGCTTTCTTCAAACATCACTCACCCTCACCACACTTAACATTTGCCGCCAGTACTCGTCTACACTTATCGCTATTATTATAATTATTTACTATTATAATCACGACCGCCCCTCACAGTGCACGTTCCTGACCCCACGCAGTTGTAGGATCAACATGATGGTGTTATTAGAGGGAAAATGCGAGTTGGGAGGGGTATTATTTTAGAGTTGGGTTCTGAAAGCCGAATTCTGACTTATAACTGCTGTCTGATTAGTGTTGAATAGTGAATAATGAATACTAGGCGACATCCTCTATTTACTCCATGTTATTTCGTAATATTTAAGCACCAATTCAGACAACGCCCAGTTAATCATACTGTCGACAACTTGTGAACAATGAAAATTTGCGAGCGCACTCGCCACTCAGCTGGACTCAGGGACTCACTTATCTCAGCCGTCGCCGCAGTTGAGGAAACCTAGATTGCGTAAAGAATCCAATACTCATGACTAGTGCTCATTGAGAGAATAGGTTTGATGTCCTTAGTGGATCTTAACTGATAGAAGCCAACAATGCAACCTCTGATTCTCAGTATTATTTTACACTGAGTGAGGAATTTTAGCATCAACACGGTCCTGCACAATTTGAGATGAGGAAAGGAGAACAGGGGCAGTATTGCTGTCAGGAGGAAATTCTTGGACACATGAGATAAGATACAGAGCTTATTATTGTATTCCTTTATTATCTTTTATGTTCAGGGTCGTAAACGTCAGCGTAAAACTGACATATTGCAGCAGCTCTGTATCGTCTTCTTACTGCCTTATGTCAAACAGTAAAGATAAAACCTTGGATGGAAAAGAAAACGCATAACACAAATAGTTTCGAGAAATACTGCTTATAAAAACTGCATTATCAGCACAGTTTACATGGACTTGAAATTGTTTTGAAGACCTTAGAGTGTCCTACGATTAAAAAAACAGCAACATGTAAACAAGAAACAAGATTAATCTCTTGATGTTTTGTTTCTTGCGATACGTAATCTCTGCAGGGAAAAAACGCTTCTTTCCTGCTATATTTTTTTTACAGCACAGTAATTTCTAAATTTATAAAACATAATTATTATGTTGTGCGTCTCTCTTTGAACCTGTGCATATGTACCACATGAAAACAAAATAAATTATAGAGAAGAAGAATATACTAGAAACCTAGATTTAACGTGTCCCTGGTATATGGAACGAACGATGAAAGTACAAGAAAAGTACCAATGCCTTGGACTGAATTCGAACCCCAAGCCATCTTGCCGAAACATGACCTGGTCAAACACATTAATTTACCCAAGTCGTGATTTGAACCTGAATTGACTGGTAAGTAGAAAAGATTGGCCCATACAGGCTTAAAAGGCAATTTAGACAAACTAAGCTTTTGTCGAATCTTAGGATTATTTTAAACTGATTTTTTTTTATAACAAACAAAGAAATTGTAGAGGCTTGGGCAGATGGAACTGCGTATAAGGAAATGAGAATGAAAGATGGAGTTTTTGGAAAGGAAAAGATGAGCTAAAATCTTGCTCTTTTGTAATCGTCTAAAGAAAAGGCATAATTTCCTTCAATTGTATGCGAATGAGAGAAGCTAAATAAAGTTTGTTTTCCTGTTTTAATTTGCAGACTCCACTTTAAGCAAAACATGCAACTTACAATGATGTTTACCCGAATGTTAACTTTTCGTCCAAAATCAATATTCTTTTATTTACTCTACCAGGTTTTTTTATATTATTTTTCAATCAAGATTGATAATGGTTTCTTTAAAAAAATTCTTCTCAACGGGTTTGTATCAATAAATTTTTTTCGAGCTGTTTTCATTTTTTTTTTTCATTTTCGAACGTCTCTCAAAATACATGACTATTAACAGTAAAAGAAACCCTGATGCGACCTTGGTCAGAGGAAGACGATACGTCTCCTATCTTTTGAAAAAATAGTTATTGCTGTAGGCAAACTAGTATACGGGTTGTAGCGTTGGGCTTACACTTGGGACGTTCTCGGGCAATCCCACAATCTGGCAAATTTATTTGTCGGTTTTCGTCCCCTATTAGTTGGCTCGGTGTTTGCGAGTATAATATACTGGCCGAGACATGTTCTGATATCCCTGCCCTGTCTCTGTGTGGCAGCATGTAAACATGTCAGACAAGTCTTAAGATCCGTCCACGATATGGTCTAATTGCAACATTGGACGTCAAGAAACCAATAAAGCAAACTAAATCTTATATGTCGACGGGATGCCAGAGCGGGGTACCCGAGACATGGTCGATCACATCTACACTTGAGCCAGTGTGGAAACAAACAAGGCAGTCTGAAACGAGGATTGAATTTACAACCTTTCGATTGGACACCGAGCGCTCTACCCTAGTGCTTCTTCAACCCCAAGGAAAGACCTCACATATTTCGCACGTCATTCATAATAATTGTGTCCTTGGCATGCATTCCTGACCTAGGACTGTGGAGATAGAACGAGAAACAGACTAATTGCTCCTCACAAGAGCTTTAATCTAGACATCTAGACCCAAGGTCTTGCCGCAGTCACTGGAACCTGAAGCTCCACTGTAAGTGGCACTTGTTATATGGGTCTATGTATTATCGGTCAGATGGTTCCTAGTTCTTACTAATTATTTTGAGTTGGAAAACTCTTCCTCTCTGTCTTTGTTTCTAGCTCTGTTTTCCACTGGATCTGAGTATATCGTTATTACTGGTTTGCATTTTCAGCTTCAGAAAATTGTGAGCTGGCCTTCTTCTAAATCTCCTGCTTCAGTTTGTGATGAACATGTAGAATATAATTGCAACACAAAAATATACACAAATTTTGCCATGCCATTCTCCATAAGCAATCGATACGGGGGAAAAAACTTTGAGGTAGGTGTGACATAATGTCATCCTGGAAAAAAAAACACGAAAGTAAGGAAACGTTTTGAATTGATGAGGAAATATTTTTCGTCATATAAAAAACTAAGACTATTGAAAATAATAAATAAAAGAAGAAAAAAACACTGACAAAAAACAAACCCGAATGAGTATTTTTCGTATAAGATTTTTTTTTTTTTTTTTTTTGGGGGGGGGGGGGGGGAGGGGGGTACTTTATTAACTTTTGAGGACTACTTTGACCTTTAACACCAAATTGTTCCTTTTAATTGATACAATGATGCTCGAATGAGAAAAAAATTAGATAAGAAATGGTATTGAGCAACGTTTTAATTAGGAACCAAAACAGCTCTAGCATGACCTGTCATTAACAGTTTGACTAAATTAAATATATCTGACATTTTCGTACCTTTTGGTAGAATATGTTTGATTTCCCTTTTTTTTGGTCAGCAACTACGCTTCCTCGTAGATATGCCACAAGACAAAATAATGTATGGCAATTTCACGAGCTGCCGCACAAAGACAGTGCATAGGAGCACGTAAATCGTCAGACGTTTGTCTTGGGATCCGTACACAATATAGCCTATATGGTGCTGATGTTGGACGCTTAGTGTAAAATACAGCCGAAACTGAAACCTAGGGCGCGTGTCTCAGCCGGATATAATAATTAAGTATATTCAATACCGACACAACCAGCAGGGAACGAGGCTGTCTATACAAGTTTCTAAACAGGGACTTTTCGATTAAAAATTGTGTTCTCCACCCACTGAGCTACCTCACCCGCTGCACCCTTGTATTCTTTCGTTGAATTATCTGAACAGCGTTTAGGACTGTTGTGCACTTGAAATGCCACCTCTAGGACACTGCTTCCACCTTTTAAGTTTGAAAAAGAAAAAAAGACCCAAATAAGGGTTTTCGCTTATTCTGTCTAGATTTATTCATTTATCTGTGTATCTAAGTACAGGTAAGCGGATTTATGTATATAGAGATCAGCTCGCTTGGAACAATTATTGGATTGAGTTATAGATTAGTTCTGTCCATGAAACATTAATTGGTTTGGCACGCCGGGTGCAGTGTTGGTTAAATAATCATCTTCCTGTCTTTTGCCTATCTAATTCAGTTATAGATAAAATTTGATCATGTGATAACTACACTGTTGTTTGTTTGTCGAGTCTCTCGGAGAACAGAATAATGTGGATAGAAAAAAGAAGTTTCTCTTGTTAATAAAAGGAGAGGAATTGAAAAAGAAAGTTATTGAAATAAAGAGACTGGTTGGGAGACAAAGAAAAGGGGGAAAACGGAATAGGGACATCGAGATAGATAGAAAGATAAAGGGAGAATGGACGAAAGAGGTTGAGATAGAGATACATTTGGAGAAAAAATGAGATAGAAAAATGCAGACATAAAGGGAAAGGGGCGGAGAGAGAGAGAGAGAGAGAGAGAGAGAGAGAGAGAGAGAGAGAGAGAGAGAGAGAGAGAAAGAAAGGGAGACAGAGATAGACAAACAGACAGACAGAGGGAGAAAAAGAGAGAGGAGTTTTGGACGACACGCCGAGTCAAATTAATGCCACTAAGCTGGTTCTAGAACGGTGCCATGTCATTAAATACCCATAGTGCCCATATGACATCTCCCTGCGCCAGACCTCGGGCTGTAAATTAGTAATGGCTGTCTGCGCAAATCTGTGCAACGGAAGTCCCGATGCTATGGCTCAAACTGCCTAGGTACTGGTTTCTAAATAAAAAATAGAGCCTGTAAACCAGATGGAGATTTAGACCTATCTCATGCTGTGCAGGTATAACATTATCTGGACACGTATGTTTCTGTGAAAAAAAAAACATTACTGAATGTTGAAAAATTGAAGTAACTATATTATTAAAGACGCTATAAATGAAAAGATTGTAGCGATTATTTTTTTGTTAATTTAGTCTACATGATTTTGACTTCAGTCAGAGAAAGATTGAAAAATGATTTTTAGCGCATATCACTAATTTGACAACCACGGTAAGTAAGAACATACAGTTATGTATTCAATAATGTTCGACTACTCTTGGCATGAAATAATGAAACAATAGCTGAAATTGTATTGTCTTCGACTCTAAAATCGTGTAAAGGCTGGGATAAAGTTGAGCGTCTGTGGTAAAGACGAAACAGAGATCACGATTGCCGCATAGGAATTGGATGGGATGCGCAGCTGGAGGGACGAAATCCAATGAATCTGGTTTATGTCCAAGCTTAGTAGTTTTCCAGATGCCCGTCTTTTCTGACAGATGGTCACAGAGAATGAACGCAGGGCTGCAACCAACGTTTTTGGGCAGATATTATATTACTAGCAATGTTGTTCTGTATTAGCAAGTGCAATAATTATACATGGACAGTTAAGCTACTATGTGAAATTTGTGTCGCCACTTCGATTTATGAACGTATTTTGATTTATCTATAAAATGATGATATGAAATGTTATGGTATGAAAGCGTCAATAGCTCTGCTTTTGTATTTTGTTGTCGTAACTTTTACTAGTTCGAAAGGGAAAAACATGTGTTTGTAAAAGAAAAGAACGAATGCAAAAGGTGTACAGAAAAGAAGAGACTGAAACGGAGAGAAAAAATCATTTAGAACTTTCTTTTTTAGGCATTTGGAATTGCACTTTCAAAATCTGTCATGTAACAAAACAAAAAAACAGGTTGTGAACGATTTGAAATTCCAATCTACTCTAATTTCTCTTTGATTCTACTTCATTTTCTTTTTCCCTACAGGAAACTACGCAACATAATTTTGTTTACAGTTTCGGTACATTTGCCCCTGAAAAGATTAGCATGGCTCCAAGGTAAAATCTGATATCAGGGTAATAAACCATTATTTTATGTAGGTGCCACATTTTACTTTGCATTAGTTTATTCTCAAGATCCCAGCAAAAACTGGTATAGTGGTATAGAGCAAGATGCCGTGGAAAGAGGTATAAAAAATAAAATAAATGGTTAAAGGTTAAAGGGAGAGGGGAGGGAGGTCAGTACAACTTCAGAACTTAGGAAACTCACGCGGCTTGGCCGCTACACTTAGAAGGTCTGGAAGGAACGAGGGGTTCAGGGCACAGGGAGGGGGGCTTGATGTAGATGGAAGTGGGACAGGTGGGGGGAGGGGGTGCTGATACACTTGATTAGGGTAGGAACCATAGAATACATTTTTCCGGTAGTCTTCATAGTTTTGAATTGTCCAATGAGCGTCCACGTTGAGAACCATACACGTCGCTGCTGGGAAGCCCAGGCATCGTTACACTGGACCTGCGGAGTCGAGTCGTTCACCGTTTATCGTTTATCGCGCGCTACTTGGCTGGCATCTGGGCCGTGAGCCTGTGAGTCCGTGAGTCCCCGCCGCGCGCTTGACGCCACAGAAAACGGCATCTTGTTTATACGTCCCTTCCCTGCCCCCAGTACTTATTTCTCGGCTTTATGCACGCTAGCTTCGACCAACTGAATAGTCAGTCGTACTCGTGCACTCGCTGATTACCCAGGCACCAGGGATTTTCTTGCTGAGCCCCCGGACTGACGCCAAGCTTTCTTCAGTCTTGAACTTCGCGCTCTGCTGTACAGGCCATGTTTGAAATCATGAAGGAAAATGTGGAGGATCTACTCACCCCCAACCTGTGGTTGGCCCTCGCCGCCGAGATGCTGGGCACCATGGGTAAGACAATACTTTAGTTTATTTTTATTTTAACTATTTACAGAGATATCAACAAATATTTAATGCCGAAAATATAATTAGCAGGTTAATCTCCATAAAATCGTTACGTTTGATTGCGCCCCTCTATATTCATTGGTAATGTCATCATCTCAAGATAACTTTTGCTTTAATCTACACTTTTCAAAATTTCATTTAATTTTTTTTCAATATTGGAGTTATTTCAATTATGAAAGCCTGCATTATTATTAACAATGTGTTACATGAGGATTGAAGCATCGCCTACATTGCTTGAACTTAAACTTATTTGGAAATTGGGGCAAAAGCGTGGAACCCCTTCGCTTGAAATATGAATTGACTAGGCCTAATGGAAAGGGTTTTTATTTTATATGTGCGTATCAAATTAGTAAATTTTCCTCATGGGACCAAATCCAAACAATATAAATAACATACTGAGTGATACCCAGATCTCTTTATGACATTAAGATTCCTAAATGAGCCCCAAGTCAAGTTAATATTTTGATACTGAAATAATAGATAAGTAAGAAGTACAATAATTTCAAATAGACCCCCACTAACACCACCCCAAGCTTTACTAAAAATACGAATACATTGTACATTGTACATATTTTTGGGGTGACTTTTGTATAATTATTATATTACGTGTAGTAGTAGCAGTAGTGGTGATAGTAGTAGTAGTAGTAGTAGTAGTAGTAGTAGTAGTAGTAGTAGTAGTAGTAGTAGTAGTAGTAGTAGTAGTAGTAGTAGTAGTAGTAGTAGTAGTAGTAGTAGTAGTAGTAGTAGTAGTAGTAGTAGTAGTAGTAGTAGTAGTAGTAGTAGTAGTAGTAGTAGTAGTAGTAGTAGTAGTAGTAGTAGTAGTAGTAGTAGTAGTAGTAGTAGTAGTAGTAGTAGTAGTAGGCGATGGGTGCCGAGTAGAAGGTGCGGGTTCGATCCCCGTCCATGTCATCAGTCTAAAAATGTGTCTTTGTCTACTTGTCTTATCTGTCTGTTGGTCTCAGCTAGACCTAGGTTTGTGGCTGTCCCTTCGAACCTATTTTCACCTTATTCCCTCAGTCGCTAGCATCAATATTTGGTCCCTAGGTATAGCTCCGTCTGTTAAAGCCTCTATAGTTGTTGGCCTGCTTCTCTGTATCTTAATTTTATTATTTATTCTGGCTAACATGAATACTTCGGGATCCTATAGAGAAACTAGTTTGTTCACGTTCTGTAATAAAAACTTGGACAACAGACCTGTACAAGTTAGAAAGACACAGGTCTAACTCAGAAAAGTACGAATTCTCAGTCAAGGCAAGCCGTGTGTAAAGCCTTGTGCTAGGAGCTTTCATTTTTGTGAAAGCCGATGGCAGAGTGGTTAAGCACATTGGTCTTCGCCTTGGCAAGGCGATGGGTGCCGAGTAGAAGGTGCGGGTTCGATCCCCGTCCATGTCATCAGTCTAAAAATGTGTCTTTGTCTACTTGTCTTATCTGTTGGTCTCAGCTAGACTTAGGTTTGTGGCTGTCCCTTCTAACCTATTTTCACCTTATTCCCTCAGTCGCTAGCATCATTATTTGGTCCCTAGGTCTAGCTCCGTCTGTTAAAGCCTCTATAGTTGTTGGCCTGCTTCTCTGTATCATAATTCTATTATTTATTCTGGCTAACATGAATACTTCGGGATCCTATAGAGAAACTAGTTTGTTCACGTTCTGTAATAAAAACTTGGACAGGTCTAACTCAGCAAAGTACGAATTCTCAGTCAAGGCAAGCCGTGTGTAAAGCCCCGTGCTAGGAGCTTTCATTTTTGTGAAAGCCGATGGCAGAGTGGTTAAGCACATTGGTCTTCGCCTTGGCAAGGCGATGGGTGCCGAGTAGAAGGTGGGTTCGATCCCCGTCCATGTCATCAGTCTAAAAAATGTGTCTTTGTCTACTTGTCTTATCTGTTGCTCTCAGCTAGACCTAGGTTTGTGGCTGTCCCTTCTAACCTATTAGTAGTAGTTGTAGTAGTTTGGTTGTAGTTGCTGTTGTTGTTGTTGTTGTTCTTGTTTCAGATGATGATGTCGTTGTTGTTGTTTTATTTGTGCTTTTTTTGCATTTTAACAGTCACATCCTTTTTTTTTTGCTTGCTGATCTGTTTAGATGTTGCTGTACCTTGGATACAGCAACTCGTGCTGGAACCCGCTTATCTACGCCGGCTTCAACAACGTGTTCCGCGGCTCTGTGTCCCGCCGCGCCCACAGGATGCTGAGGATCAGGAGAGCCCACAAGGAGATCGCCAGAAGCATCTCGAGTCAGAACATGGCCATGAGAAGACAGAGCTACGGTACTGATGCCTTTCCCGAATTTAGCCTCTCGATCGCTCAGGTTTGAGGAGGTTTATCCCCATGCTTCCGCGACCTCTTCGACAGCTTCAATCAGTTACAAAAAAAAAATCAAACAGAACCAACACCAGACAGGACCTTACAGATCACTACCCGAGCAAATCCCCCTCCAAGAAAAGAAATAGAGAATATTCCAAATGGATTCCAGCCCTCGGTAACATCGAAGGAAACGAAAAGAAATAGCTAACCAAGTGTCCCTTAAAACCTGACATAGCTGTATTTGGTAGTGTTGGAGAAATTGGTTTCTCGCCCACCCTATTCTATCCGGTTAAAGAAGGATACTCTGACCCACATTTAACTTCCTATGAATATGAATCAGACCCAAAATAGTATATAGATATGACGAACTGGTTGGTTGAAATGTAAACTATCTTTACTCGCCTGTTCTCTGCGCATGGTCAGTTCCAATAAACCCTTTATTTGCATACAGCAACGCCAAATATATTTTTGGTTAATATTCACATTGCCATAGGTCTCAATAATCAAGAAATAATTATTGTATCTAACAAATATGTCCAATGAATGTAAAGGCTAAAACTGTATAGAACGATGGTATTAAACAGCATATAAACTATTTTTAAATAGAAAATTAACTTGGCTTTTTTTCATCGAACTACAGGAAAACAACATGACCAGTTTGCCACGGTGCTTTCACACAAATTCTTGCCTTTCTATCACTTTCACTTTCACTGTTTGGGGTATAAGAATGGCCAAAACCTCTTATACTTGTTATTTTAGTAAGAAAGCATTAAGAACCAGATTATTCTAGATCTAGATCTGAAGCTCTTTAGATTACTGATATAATATTTCAATCCAGATAGGTCTATCCAACTAAATTTAGATTCTAGTTCTCAACTATAGACGTCAAATGCTTTTTCTTAGAACTTCATTTATTCATTTGCCTCAAAAAACCCTTCAGTTGCAACTTGACCAAGACAATCCAGATTAAAATCAACTTTTGGAACGCCGTTATTTTATTGTAGCAGAAGGTGGGGCAGCTTTGTTTGCTATTTTCATTGTTTATCACATCAATTCCATAGATAGGATCTATTGCTACGTAAAGGAATGCCCCTTTTATAAATAAATAGTAATCTTGGCCCGTACAAATTCACATGCAAGTGTTTTATTTTTTTATTTTTTTGTCTTTGTCTCATTTTATTGTTTTTCAAAATCAATAAACTTGGCATGGAGATAGTTATCTGATTACTAAAAATAGCTGGCTACAATTGATTAGTTTATATATGCAAGGAAAGTTTTCATAATTTTTTAGCTAGTTTGAGTAATTTCTCAGTAAGAAAAAAATTACCCCAAAGAATAATAAACTGTACAGAAAAAAGTTTATACATAAACGTTACCGAATTTCAAATTTTTCCAAAATGTTTAAGAAAATAAAATACCTACTTTTTTATGTAGACAGGTAGAGGAGAATTACCTTCCTTTGTTCATATTTTATATATATATATATATATATATATATATATATATATAATACTTTATTCTTTTATAAATTAGGGATGCAGAAGTAGATTTATGTTATCCATAGAGAATAAACACACACCTCATAGGTCTATGGGAGACAACAGTGGCTAGATCACCCATTGTGTTCACAATGTAAAACACATAGACACATTTTCGATACAGTTGATCAGTAAAAAATGATAGTTTTATGACGAGCAGTCCCGCGTGTTTATAAACCGAAATCTATGAGAACGTTTGTAAGTATTAACGGTACACTTCAAAACAATGCAAAAAGACAAGAACTTCATTTACTTTTTTGCAATCAAATCGACACAAAGAGTGGTAAAACATTGCAAATTGAAATAATAATTGTGTTAAATTAATCCAAAATGCATAAATTAACTGAAACAAAATGCCAGCTAAATTAGCTTAATGTTTTTTACAACGCCACCAACACCCCCCCCCCTCTCCCCCTCCAAAAAAATGATGGTCCAAAAATGTCTTCTATTATAATTATTTAAAGAAAAACAATGACATGGTACCACTTAATTAAAAGGTGACAAAGCAAAGTAAAACGAAAAATATAAATAACTATTATTGATTGAGGTAAAAAAAAATAGGCTAACCCAAATCATTTATAGCACTGTATCAGTAATGAACCGATTTTGTACTCAAAGCACTAAAAATGTTTTGAAGTTATCTTTTTATTTTTGTGAAATTAAAATGATGCAATTAGTAACAGAACATCAAAATAACTTTTTATTATAATTAATATACTGCTTCCCTTCCTCCCCCTATAAAGAAACACAAAAAATAATGCACACATACACACCCACCAAAGTAAATGAAATTGAGACCCTACCCAGTTACAATAAGGAGAATGAAAATAAGGAGAATGAAAGTGTAGTATTAATTGAGCTCATGTTTTTGGGTGAACGCGATCAAGTAGTAGAGCGTTGGTCTGCCAATTGGGAGGTACCGGTTTCAGAATCTACGATCGGTGAATATTGCATTTGTCCAATCCTGTTCCCTTTTCGTTGGGTCGGTGTCAGTTTAATGTGTCCTGCAGAGACAGGGATCAGGGTCTCCCCGCACCCTCTCGGGTGTGGCAGCACATAGAATTGGCAGATGCTAGGGTCCACAATATAGCCTATTAAATGCTGACATTTGACATTCAGTATCTAAACAAACAAGTCCTTTAACTCGGGGGCAATGAACCGTACATGCATAACGACAACTATATTCTTTCTTTGCTTTTTCTTCAGTCTTTAGTTCACACCAAAGAATTAAGTTATCAATTTACTAATTAAATTTTGAAGATGACAAAAGGGCATGATATAAAAATGGCTTCTCCATATGGGATCGAACACATACTGCTTAAAAAAGTTGCAGCAACGGACAACGCTCCAGTAAAAGGTATAGATTTTAGATTTATTTTTGTGCCCCTCCCTCTCCACAGGGTTTTGTGTGGCGTCCAGGGGGGGGGGGGGCGTCCTTAAGTCTCTTATTTACGTTTTAAAAACATGCAGCCTGGAATAAATGTCTTAGAATTCTTTTTGAAGATTACATGGAATATTCTTGAAACACTTTCTTACAGATTAAAAGCTACATAGCTTAGAATACATGTTTTAGAACTCTTGCTCATAGGTTACAAGCCACACAGCTTGATAGAATAAGTGTTCTTACAACTCTAGCTTACAGTTTACAAGACACACAGCTTAGAATCAATAATGTTCTTAGAACTGTTGCTCAGTTTCACAATTCACGCAGCTTAGAAAGAATGTCATTCCAAGCACAACATTATTTTGCTTACAGTTTACAAGGCATGCCGCTTAGAACAAAATTTTAATGTTCTTAGAAAGCTTGGTAACAGTTTCGCGGGGCATGCCGCTTAGAATAAATTTTCTTATCATTCTCAATTACAAATTACAGGGCAACACCGTGCCAGTCAACACACATTGTTTTAACCTTTTTTTATTCAATATGCCATCTAACATCGATCACCCATGACTCGGCATAACCCTGTTTATTCAATATGCCATCTAACATTGCTCACCCACGACTATACAGAACCCTGTTTATTCAATATGCCATCTAACATTGCTCACCCATGACTATACAAAACCATGTTTATTCAATAAGCCATCTAACATGCTCACCCATGACTATACAAAACCCTGTTTATTCAATAAGCCATCTAACATTGCTCACCCATGACTTGACAAAACCCTGTTTATTCAATAAGCCATCTAACATTGCTCACCCATGACTATTCAAAACCATGTTTATTCAATAAGCCATCTAACATTGCCCACCCACGACTATACAGAACCATGTTTATTCAATAACCATCTCACATTGCTCACCCATGACTTGACAAAACCCATTTTTTCAATAAGCCATCTAACAATGCCCACCCATGACTATACAAAACCATGTTTATTCAATAAGCCATCTAACAATGCCCACCCATGACTTGACAAAACTCTGTTTATTCAATAAACCATCTTATATTGCTCACCCATGACTTGACAAAACCATGTTTATTCAATAAACCATCTAACAATGCCCACCCATGACTTGACAAAACTCTGTTTATTCAATAAACCATCTTACATTGCTCACCCATGACTTGACAAAACCCTGTTTATTCAAAAAGCCATCTAACAATGCCCACCCATGACTATACAAAACCATGTTTATTCAATAAGCCATCTCACAATGCTGACACATGACTATACAAAACCCTGTTTATTCAATATGCCATCTAACAATGCTCACCCATGACTATACAAAACTTTGTTTATTCAAAAAGCCATCTTACATTGCCCACCCATTACTATACAAAACTCTGTTTATTCAATAAGCCATGTCATGGTGATGACCTCACTTGACCAAGCCCTGTTTATATATACGGTAACACGGACTGCAGCTCTGATGCACGATTTGAAAAGAAAATCTTTGTTTTTCAATAACCCATACCACATTACTGATCTATACTTTGCTAAAAAAAAAAACTCTTTTATGCGGTAACTGCGCTGACAGTGATTTTCCATCATTTTAAAATACTTTTTAAAAAAACCTTCTTTTAACCGTAACAAGGATCACTGTACTAATCCATGACTAGACAAAACTGTATCTATTCGGCAACTCGGCTGACACTGTCGTCCAATCATTTGGTAAAACCTTGTTTATTAGGTAACCCATCGATTAGGTGACCCGTCGATTTGGTGACCCATCGATTAGGTGACCCGTCGATTTGGTGACACATCGATTAGGTGACCCGTCGATTTGGTGACCCATCGATTTGGTGACCCATCGATTTGGTGACCCATCGATTTGGTGACCCATCGATTTGGTGACCCATCGATTTGGTGACCCATCGATTTGGTGACCCATCGATTTGGTGACCCATCGATTTGGTGACCCATCGATTTGGTGACCCATCGATTAGGTGACCCATCGATTTGGTGACCCATCGATTTGGTGACCCATCGATTTGGTGACCCGTCGATTTGGTGACCCATCGATTTGGTGACCCATCTCACAGAACTGATCCATGACTTGACACACCCGTGCTTGTTCGGTAACCATGGTTACAGCGTAGTCCCGTCACTTTTCAAAACACTTATTGAAGCACTGTCCACGTCAGTCTCGTAGCCTGTGTTGTCTTTGAGTCTGGTTTAGTGTGGACGGAAAGAGAGGTTCATTGTTAATCTGTTATTGGATAACTAGCCAATGCCCTGTTCATCGAACAGGTAAGTTTTGTTAGCAGTTACATTCACACAGACAATAGAAAAACTTACTGATTAGCAAACATTTTTTAGAAAATGTAAGACAGTACAACTCCATCTTTCAAATGACGTCGTCTACTCAGAAGTGCTGAACTAATCAGTAAATTTTTTCTATTGTCTGTGTAGATGTAACTGCTAACAAAACTTACCCCACGTCTTTGAACGGAAAAATCGTTAAGTACAATCGTAATTAATGAGCATGTCTACATTGAGAGTCATTCTGGATTGGGCACAAAAATGATTCTTATATTCCCAAAATGAATAAGTACATAATATTATGTCTATTTAGATCTAGATCTACATCCAGATAGGCCTAGGCCTAGTAGATTATATCCTTGCCAATCTAAGGGTTAACAATGTCGGAATCTTACAAAACAAAACAACCCTCCCCCCGCCCCTAGATGTGTTTAAGATGGTTATACAAGTGCGCATTTTTGCACCATTTATCAACAATAATATATAATAATTATATGAGGTGTGTAACTTAATGTTGTTTTCGATAATATTTTAAGGTTAGCAGTTTCTAGGCAAAGGTTATGCCTATACCAATACGTATGAAAATAAGGGTGGTCAGAAAATCACCTGGCGACCATCTCAGTAAGATAACTATAAAGAAGAAAACTACTGCCTTAGTCGTTCTAATCCACATGAGTACTCTCTCCCTCTCTCTCTCTCTCTCTCTCTCTCTCTCTCTCTTTCTCTCTCTCTCTCTCTCTCTCTCTCTCTCTCTCTCTCTCTCTCTCTCTCTCTCTCTCTCTCTCTCTCTCTCTTCTCTCTCTCTCTCTCTCTCTCTCTCTCTCTCTCTCTCTCTCTCTCTCTCTCTCTCTCTCTCCATGCAAATCACAGTCTCTGTTGAAATGTTTGCTTACTTTATCTTGAAGGCCATTTTCTTGATGGCCTGCTGATTAGGTGTCTTGTAGTGCTCCCTGTAAGGGCGACATATGGCTTCCACCGACCTGGCCACAATGGCTCGGAACGGTGGGTTCATCAGCGCATAGGTCATCGGGTCCAAAGCACAGTTGAGTATGATCGTAAAGATGACCGCCTTAGGTAGAACAATTTGACAAAACCAGAAAATTTACCATCCAAAGAGAGCATTGATCACGATAATAAAGATAAAGATGACCACCTAAGGTAGAAAAGTTTGACAAAACCAGAGCGGCGAACTGGCTCAAGCGGTAGAGCGTTGGGAAGTCCCCGGTTCGAATCCTATGTTCAGAAAATTTGTTTGTCCGATTTTGTCCCCTGTAAATGGTTAGGTTGGTGTTAGTATAATGTGACAGGATGAGACAGGAGTCATGGTATCCCCGCCCTGTCTCATGTGTGGCAGTACATAAAATATAGCCTAAATTACTGCTGACGTTGGAAGTTAAATCAACTCAACTACTACTACTTGACAAAACCAGAAAAATTACCACGTTAAGAGAGCATACTAGATCACGATCATAAAGATTACAAACTGGAGAGAGAAAAGAATAAGGCAACCAGAAAAATGATCATTTAAAGAAAGCATAGTTAACCACGATCATAAAGATGATCCCCTCAAGAGAAAAAAATATGATCAAACCAGAATAAAAATACCACCAAAATAGAGCAGAGTTGAGTATGATCAATACAGATGACCGCCTGAAGAGAAAAAATTATGGCACAAGATTATATATATATATCACATGAGCGAACTATTAATTATAGGTTAACTTTTTTGTTATTTAAAGGCTGATTTGTGATATTATTTCGAAGCTAATAATTATTCTGAAACTGCTCCCCCTCTAGATCGCCTGTCATCTTCTTTCTATTTTGGTCTATATTAAGTATTCACACTCACAAACATGATCAAAAGAATGACCACCTATGGAGAGAAAAGTTTCACTCTTTTAAAAGCAGCAAGAAAACGAGAGCGTCGTTTAAATGTATGAGATTTGACAAAACTGATGACTGCCTGGGGCGAGGAGAGTTTAACACAATTGCCGCCTGAAGAGAGAACAGATTGTTAAAATCAGAATAATGTCCACCTTACTAAAAGAGTTCGATTAATTTGAAAAGAGTTCGACTGTTGCTCACATCACAGACAATGGCCATGTAAAAAAGATCAACGTTCAACACAATCAGAAGAAACTTTCAAAAGAGAGCACTGTTAAACGCAATACAAAGGATATTTTCCTAAAAATAGTAAACAGTTGTATACAATGACAAAAAGGGGCGGGCAGTAAACAGAATCAGAGAGAACTATCAAAAGATGACATAGTATAACAACATCAAAAGAATATTTATCTGAAGAAATCACTGAGCCAAAAGGATAACCATCTAAAGATAGCTGAAAGATTAAGAAAAAAGAACCTAGACCTAGCTTGAGATCGACAGATAAGACAAATACACGAGAGCAAAGAAAACATTAGACTGATGACATGGACAAGGATCAAACTCGCACCTCCTAATCGGCACACATTCGCCCCGCCAAAGCCAAGAACACTGTACTCTACCATTCTGTCAACAGCTTTCACAAAAAATGAATGCTTTTGTCCATCGCTGTGCACACCGACTTGCCTTGACTGAAAATAGCAGTACAGCAGCAGCAGCAGCAGCAGCAGCAGCAGCAATGACAGCATAACTAGTAACAGCAACACAATCGATTTGACCAATAACGGTAGCATCAGTGACAAATAGTTGAAAGTTGTACATGTATTGTAGGTCATGTGATTTCTTGACGGATTGTTCCACTTCACTGTAAGCTATGTGTTATGTTTAACAAATACTAATGCCTAAATATGTATGTATTTGGGGTTTATTTTTCTGCGTCAACGCTTGGTGTGGTCTTTTATAGAAATGTCGCACAGCTCGGCATTATCAAGTAGTCTGAATCAGTTTTAACTACAATGAAACTCATAAATTCCAACAAATTTACGGTTTTTTTTGTGTGAAAACACATTCTCTAATGGTGATCCGTCATGCTCGAGGTGCTTCGAACCATACGACCCACCTTTCTCTCGAAGTGAGTGACCTCCTCTATGTCGAAGATGTGGATCGTCTGTATTATGAGGAACGGCATCCAGCAGAGCAGGAACGTGCCCATCAGGGCCATGATCATCACTGCGGCTTTAACCTCCGCCTTGAGCAGCTTGCACATGATGTTATGGCCCATCTCCGGCACGCTTTCCATGGACTCCCTGACCACCTCCACATCGTAGTTCCGCAGCTTGGACTCCATCCACTTGCCCTCCGGTGTTATCGGCACGTACGTGCGCGGTCCGTCAGTGTTCTGCCCTGGTCGGTTCGGCGAGCGGCTCACGCCCCAGAACTTCCCTAAGAGCCTGTCTGTCGGGGAACTGTGGTTCGGGCGCATGGTAGCTTTGAAGTTTTGCGAGGACACTGCAGAGTGGGAAGATGGCGCGGGGCTCACTCTTCGCTCTTCATAGGCAGCGTTTTTGTTCACTTGGAAGAAATTTCTTGCGGCTCCGACGTACTGGAGAAAGCCCTGGCGCTTTTCGGCGACCTTGGAAGGCTGGCCGCCGCTCCTGTTGTCCACGCTGGTGGAGGTGACGCTCACGCGGCGGCGGGTCTTCATCTGGGACAGCAGGTGGACGATCCTGTGGAGCGTCGTCTGGATGTTGGAGGAGACGTCGATCTCCGGGTAGATGCCCATGTCCATCGAATGTTTGTTCGAGCCGAACGGCGAGGTCGGGGTGAGCATGATGGCGGCGCCCGTGTACATGCGCAGCTGCCTGGATCCCATGGAGGAGTGTGGGGTCTTCAGGAAGCCCTCGTCCCACGCTTCCTTCTTTTGCAAGAAATGCCTCGCCTCCTGTCGGGGGAAAGATGGGAGGCACTGCGTTAGGCGACATTAAAAGGGTTTTAGTTGCATCTTTTTTTAAGTTAGAGATAAGTGCATGAAAAGGTGCTGTCTCGAAATAACAACTGTAGAAACTGCAGTCTGGCTATAAAACAGAAAGTAACATAATTATCAATGGGTCTGTTTAAACATTTGATCGCAAAAAAGTGTAAATAGAACCTTTTTAAAGTAACCTCAGGAATGCCCAGCTTAGGACCCACAACTGCATTTTTTGTTGAGATAAACACTAGTGGTTAATGTCATGTAGAGGAAGGTCAAGTGCACGAGAAGTAGGTGGTTCCCCTAGGCAGCATACATAAACAACATCAATAATCGAAAAATGAAAATATCAAAAGGTAAACACCAACACGAAAACACGAGAGGTATGGGGTGAATAGTATGGAAGGCAGTACGCGCAACAAACATTACCTCAAACAACACTGAAAAGTGAGGGAGTGAAACATAAGACGCAATACAACACAGGTGAGTTTATGAAGAACTGCATGCTTGGAAAGGATGGACCCTCCATTTCGTAGGGGGCTCCGCGCACCGTACCTGCCTGAGAATTTGCATCTGCAGGAAAGCCCAGTAGAATATTCTGGTGTATATGACAACCAGCAAAACTCCAGGTACCACTGTCAGCAAGACTGTGACAATCCCGATGTACACTTTCGGGTATACGGGAAGACACAATAGCTGGAAGTCGGAAAAGAGTAGAATGTACATTGTAAAGTAGGTTGTTAAAAGTGTAATAAGTATGTTGATTTTTTACCCTGATCTTTTTTTCAAAATATGAATCTCTTTATCTCTGTATTATTCTCTCCTTTCTTTTCCTCTGTCTGTCCGTCTGTCTGTCTGTCTCTCTGTCTGTCTGTGTGTTTCTCTTTGACACACACTCCCTCACCCTGTCCCCTCTCTTTCTATACCGCCTCTCTCTCCCTCTCTTTCCTCCCCTTCTCTTTCCTCTCTAAAAGAAATGATAACATTATAATAAAACAGTATTTTACAGTATCCAACTTAATAGGTGAAGTACATTACGTTATTTTTGTGAGACCCCATGTGATACGCTGTGCGATTTGATGAGACATATAATTTATTACCAGAGAAGCGATTATCCGTTAGACCAGCAAATCTCGTTGAGTCACCCACAGGAGAGGGCAAAACCCCCTAACTGCCTAACTCCCTGCTTACTATTCGTTACATATTATTATTATTATTATTATTATTATTATTATTATTATTATTATTATTATAATGTTATCATTTCTTTTAGAGAGGAAAGAGAAGGGGAGGAAAGAGAGGGAGAGAGAGGCGGTATAGAAAGAGACGGGACAGGGTGAGGGAGTGTGTGTCAAAGAGAAACACACAGACAGACAGAGAGACAGACAGACAGACGGACAGACAGAGGAAAAGAAAGGAGAGAATAATACAGAGATAAAGAGATTCATATTTTGAAAAAAAGATCAGGGTAAAAAATCAACCTACATATTACACTCTTAACAACCTGCTTTACAATGTACATTCTATTCTTTTCCGACTTCCAGCTATTGTGTCTTCCCGTATACCCGAAAGTGTACATCGGGATTGTCACAGTCTTGCTGACAGTGGTACCTGGAGTTTTGCTGGTTGTCATATACACCAGAATATTCTACTGGGCTTTCCTGCAGATGCAAATTCTCAGGCAGGTACGGTGCGCGGAGCCCCCTACGAAATGGAGGGTCCATCCTTTCCAAGCATACAGTTCTTCATTTATTATTATTATTATTATTATTATTATTATTATTATGTACCTGAGCGTCATACTCTCGAGCTCTGAAGGCGTATGGAGCGACGATGACAGCCACGCAGATGACAAAGATGCTGCCGATGCCAAAAGCCCGGAACGTGGTCTGGGTTCTCTGGTAGTAGCGCAGCGGGTCCGAGATAAAGATATACCTGCAGGGAAATGCACGGAACTTGGTTGTTGTTGTTGTTGCTGTTATTGCTGCTGTCGTTTAGGGGGGGGGGGCGTATTTGGTTTGGTGGAAGGCCAATACTGTTGTCCTTATTGTGAGTCATGTTGCTAATTTTTCTTTTTTGTGGTATTGCTGATGTTGATGGTGGTAATGAGTGTTGTGATTATCGTTGTATATTAAATACTTGTGTTGGTGCTTCTCCTTTAGTTTTGTATAATTTTTTTGGTTCTGAAACTAGTTGCTAGATTTTTTTTAAATGGTGTTAATGTTTTGACGATGTTGCCAAAGTACTCATACTGTTTTGTTTACGCCGTTCCTCGTATTGCTGTTGCCGCGGCTTGTTTGTATGTTGCTGTTTTTGTTGCTCTTGCTGTTGTTGTTGATATTTTTGTTATTGTTGTGGGTGTTATTTTTGTTGCTGCTGTGGATGTTATTTTTTGTGTTTTTTAATTTTATAACGTTTCTAGACTGCTTCTGGTGTTGTTGTTGCTTCTACTTTTGTCGTTCTTTTTTATTTTGCTTATGAAGTTGTCATTGCCCGTGATATTTTGATGTGCTTATGTTGTTACTATTGTTATCTTTGTCGTTGTTGTTTTTGTTGTTGTTGTTGTTGTTGTCGATGTTGTTGTTGTTGTTGTTGTTGTTGCTGTTGTTGTTATTACTATTATTGTCGTGGTATTTTGGGCCCACTAACCTGTCTATTGCGATGGCACAGCGACTAAAATTGGACAAGAAAAACAAGGTCGTCCCGCCATACACAGCGAAATCGCACAGAGAACTGGGGCCCTTCATTGGCTGCGGATGTAGAAAAATATCCGTTTAAAACAGGTGGCTGGGGATGTAGAAAAATATCCGTTATAAACGATTGGCTGGGGATGTAGAAAAATATCCGTTATAAACGATTGGCTGGGGATGTAGAAAAGTATCCGTTATAAAAACGATTGGCTGGGGATGTAGAAAAGTATCCGTTATAAAAACGATTGGCTGGGGATGTAGACAAATATACTTTATTAAAACGATTGGCTGAGGATGTAGAAAAGTATCCATTATAAAAGCGATTGGCTGCGGATGTAGAAAAATATCCTTTATAAAAACGATTGGCTGGGGATGTAGAAAAGTATGCTTTATAAAAAACGATTGGCTGGGGATGTAGAAAAGTATGCTTTATAAAAAACGATTGGCTGGGGATGTAGAAAAGTATCCTTTATAAAAACGATTGGCTG
>RQTK01000046.1:328462-341829 GCA_003991915.1 Elysia chlorotica | reverse complement strand
GAAAGACTACACACAAAAGCGACAGAGGAAAACCACCGATTATTCAAACACAATTATAAGACATTTAGCGTTAATCGTCTGGCTCCATCTGACTAAACAGTGCGCCTGTTAAGTCCGATCAAGTAAATAAAAGCGAAACGTCTGATAGCATTATTAAACTCATCTACATGGTTGTGTTATTTTTATTGTACCGCTTTTAAGGTGTTGTTTGGTGTTGTTTGTTTTTGCTGTTGTTGTTTTTGTTTTGTTGTTGTTGTTGTTTTTTGTTGTTGTTTTTTTGTTTTTGTTTTTTTTTTTTTTTTTTTTTTTTTTTTTTTTTTTTTTTTTTTTTTTTTTTTTTTTTTTTTTTTTTTTGGGGGGGGGGGGGGGGGCGTCACATTGTCTGACTTTGAGGAACACACGTTAATTTTCAGTTAAAGTAATGCTTAAATTTTTTTTTTTTTTAATCACAAGAAACCTATCGGACAGCTTTGCCTAATTTTTTCCAAGTCTTCCGAAAATAGAAGGCCTATTCACCGAATGAAATGAAGTGAAAATATTTTTGCACAACATCAGGGGAAAAGTGGTTCTTTGTTTGGGTTTTTTTTTAGCATAGACTTAGATAGTATTAATTTCATTCTAAATAACCAGTCTCTAAAGCAGCAATGTGAACCACAGGATATCGAGTTTCTAATTCTTAGACACTGCGATGTCCACTGTCCTTCCCGAGAGCGCAATATTTTGGACATGTTTTTAATTATTACAGATCAAGGAAATTATAGATAGTTTCCTAGTAAAAAATTGCGCAGCGCGGTGCGAATAATGTTTAATTCATTTCAATAGGTAACTTTGACTTATACTGCTAACTTCTTTTTATTTAGGGGGCTGTTAATGTTATTTATGGAAGCCTACATTTTTTCCTACGTCTGAATAAAAAAATATCGGCAGAAATCATGGCACTATTCTTTGATCTGCCAGTCAAAAGTAAGCTATTTCGTGAATTCCTCAAGCCGTGTACAATTTACATTGCTCGTGTACTGGGTTGAATACGGCTGAACAAAAATAAAATATTTTTTTCTCTCTTAAACCTGATAATAATTTATACCTAGAAATAGGCATGTGACTTCGCCAGTTCTTAATGGGGCAACATTGTGTTGTATGGCTGTTTCGATCTAAGTCGTTACTAAATGATATTCAGCGGTCTACCAGTAGTTCAACAGGCTCCAGTTATTGTTTTTTTTTTTTGTTGGGTTTTTTGCTTGCTTGTTCGTTTGTTTGTTTGTTTGCTTGTTTGTTTGTTTGTTTGTTTTGTTTTGTTTTTTGTAACTTGTTTGTTTTGTTGTTGTTTTTTGTGGTGTTTTTTTTAGGGGGGTTAATCTCCTACGGCAATTGGCAAACAACCGACCAACCAATCAAGTTCCTAGACTTGTTTTATCCATTTATTCATTCTACGAAATAATACAACTGTGACTTGTATATAATAATGAAAGTTTAGAAGGAGGCGTTTAAAATCTTTATCGGCGATTTAGGGAACTTGTTAATCCATTGAAATTGGGATTTTTTAACATTTTTTAACTGGGAGGTAAGACAAATCCTGAGGATGACTGACGAACTCGATAGCAGACTTTTACAGAGAGGAACATTTAGAATTTCAAGGGACAGAACCAACATAAATTCTTTTTGCCTATATCTATATCTTTTTTTTTTAATGAACATTCCATTATTAAACGATTATTTACAACACAGAAACCCACTTTTAACACATATGTAATTATAATTAACTAGAATACTTCTATTTGATAGTACATTTTTCTTCACTCATTCGGTTTTAAGCGTGTATATTATGTATTATAAATAAAGTTTACCTAACTTGAGATGTATATATACATTCAGTAAATTCAACTGTGCTATTGTGTTATTATGTATGATATTTTTAATATTTGTGTCAAAACTAAATTTTTATTTTCCTATCGGTGTAAACTTTATATCGCTTTTGTTAAATCAAGAGAGTGTATTGTTATTTGCCGTTGAGGATGAATAAAGATGTGTGTTTTCTGTACCAGCCATTCCACATACTAAATTGTATACTCACTTCTAAAACATTGTTGAAGAGGACTAAGTGAACGCTGATTAGAACGTTGGAGACCGCCAGAGCACAAATGAAGTGGTTCGAAGGAACGGACCGGACGCCTTCGAAGATGACGAAAAGAAACTGAAAAATAGAATCAACTTGCAATTTTTACTAATACTTTGGTCAGCTGTACATGATATAATCAGAAAAGTAACACAACTATTGAGAATGCTAACGCTGCTGGTACCACTGTCAGGGATATGCTGTGGGGCGCAGCTATGACTCCCGTCACGGCTCAGGAAGATGTGCATTGGAGTCTGGCTGTGTTTCCGTGTAAACTTCTTATTCCCAGTGTGTATAACTATAGGCCTAATAACGTGGAGGTTCTGAGTGTATACGAGACTCGGGAATACCAACACACGGTGTCGGGATATTCCTGCATCATGTTGGTTATTTCATTCTATTTTCATGGCACGCTTGTTTGGGTCCACATCACGATATTCGTCCAAACACTATCCTTCCGCCACTCTTTCCCTCTCAATCTCTCTATTTCTACCTATCTATCTATCTCTCTTTCCCTCTAACTCTGTCTCTCTCTCTCTCTCTCTCTCTCTCTCTCTCTCTCTCTCTCTCTCTCTCTCTCTCTCTCTCTCTCTCTCTCTCTCTCTCTCTCTCTCTCTCTCTCTCTCTCTCTCTCTCTCTCTCTCTCCAGTATTTGTCTCTTCCTCTCTGTATCTCTCACCTTTTAACTCTCTCTTTTATTCTGGTAGGTAGTCTAGTTTCTGGATGAACGTCTTGGAAACCGATAAGATTTAACAGAAGGGTGTACATGTACTGAACAAATCAACACATCCATCCTGCCTAGCAAACGACAACACGTGATGTGACATTAAAAAAGATTTTATCTGGAGTTTTGGTTACAAAACTTAGAGACAAAAGCATGGAACAAAAACTGTAGAGATAGACAGCCGGGATATAGAATTTAAAAAATGTAGGACTAGTGAGCTAGTAATAAATCTTACATTCTAAATTTTGTATTGCGTTCTTCTAAAAAAGAAACGCAAAACGGGTAGAATAAAGCTTTTTGAATGTCACCTCGCGAATAAGTATGCGACTCACGGCGAGCACGAAGTTGAAAACAAAGCAGCAGATGAATGCGATGAGAATGACCACGTTCAGACTGACCACCTCGCTGTCTCCGCTGGTCGTGTGGTCGTAGAACAGGCGCATGCCGCTGACCGACGAGTCACGTGAGTTCTCTTGGACCATGATGATAGCGTGCGGGTCGAGCACGGGTCTGAGCGCGGGCTCCAGGAGCAACGGGTACATTAGGTACATGTTTGGGGGGATGCTGCTTGCGCGGTCGAGCTTCGGGTTTTGTTTCCAAGGGAAAAACACTGAACAGACTCAATCCAAAACACACACCAGAATGTACACTGTGTGATGAGAATTTGGAAAGTGTGAGTCACACACTGTTCCAGTCTCCTGGTCTTAACTTACTCAAACAACAGTTTCTTCCTTCGAGACCTGACTTTCACAAAACATTATATTAAACCTCAACGCGGCTACACATAACTGCTACCTCCTTCTTTGTGGCTCTAGTAAAAAAAAACGGAAGCTCATAGACCACTGAACTAAACACAACAAAAACAACAACAACAACAACAACATCAACAACATCAACAACAACAACAACAACAACAATGACAACAGGAGAAGACACAGGCAGGACAAAATAGAATAATAGTTGTCGTAAGAAGGTGAAGGAGAAGAAGAGAGATGATAGAGTGGGTGTCACTCACTGCCAAGTATAATGAGACCTACTGATAGAGTGGGTGTCACTCACTGCCAAGTATAATGAGACCTACTGATAGAGTGGGTGTCACTCACTGCCAAGTATAATGAGACCTACTGATAGAGTGGGTGTCACTCACTGCCAAATATAATCAGACCTACTGATAGAGTGGGTGTCACTCACTGCCAAGTATAATGAGACCTACTGATAGAGTGGGTGTCACTCACTGCCAAATATAATCAGACCTACTGATAGAGTGGGTGTCACTCACTGCCAAGTATAATGAGACCTACTGATAGAGTGGGTGTCACTCACTGCCAAGTATAATGAGACCTACTGATAGAGTGGGTGTCACTCACTGCCAAGTATAATGAGACCTACTGATAGAGTGGGTGTCACTCACTGCCAAGTATAATGAGACCTACTGATAGAGTGGGTGTCACTCACTGCCAAATATAATCAGACCTACTGATAGAGTGGGTGTCACTCACTGCCAAGTATAATGAGACCTACTGATAGATTGGGACAGGCCCCAAGACCGACGTCTGACAGTTTTATGTGCTGCCACACACGAGACAGGACGGGAATGCCATGACTCCTGTCTCAGCCGGTCAAATTAAACTGACACCGACCCAACCAGTAGGGAGCGAAGTCGCCAGGGCTGGAACCACGGACCTGCTGTGTCGGAAACCCATGTTTTACCCCAGGGCTACCGCTCCCCCCCCCCCCCCCAATCCTGGGGCTGGGAACGTTGGAGATGTTAAACGAGGCTCGGCCGTTGGTTTCTTTGACTACGTAAAATTAAATGTTACTAGCCGTGTGCCGAAGAAAAAAATGAATGTGTTTCTTTGTTGTTGTTGTTGTTGTTGTTGTTGTTGTTGTTGTTGTTGTTGTTGTTGTTGTTTTCATTTTTTTTATTCTGTTGTTTGTTTGTTTTTTGTTTTCTTAAAGGGGAATGGGCTGTTAAAAAAACTAGGAGCTATTGGAATGTGGAGATTTCGACGACTAGCAAGGATTAGCTGCAAAAACAGAATAACAGACGAAGAAGTCCTGACAACACTCTATGTTAAAAGAGAACTAATGGGAAGCATACGACATCACAAACTGTCCTATTTTGGCCACACAGCAAGGCATGCCAGTCTCGCTCAAACAATCCTAACAGACAGAACGGAGCGAAGAGGAGGTTGGGTTCGGTTGATTTAAAGTCCAACAGCAGCACTATATAGGCTATATTGTGGACGGACCCCAAGACGGACGTCTGCCAATTTTATTTGCTGCCACACACGAGACAGGGCGGGGATACCATGACTCCTGTCTCAGCCGGTCACATTATACTGACACCGACCCAACCAGTAGGAAACGCAACAGCCAGGATTCGAACTCGGGACCTTTTGCGTCGGAAGCCGGTGTTCTACCCCTGGGCCACCGTGCCCCCCACGGAGCGAAGAGGAGGTAAAGGCAGACCCAGCAGGAAGTATCACGACGACATAGCAGAGTGGGCGGACGCCCATTTACATGAGCACCACAAACATGGAAATATCTTATGGCACGCCAATCCTGAAACCGGAGAGCACGATGGCCAAACGGAGGGGGTCCAACTGGCGCGTTTGGTAGAGCCTTGCTCTCCAATAGGATCGGGGGGTCCGCGGTTTGAAACCACGATCGGTAAAAATATTTTTGTGTGTTTTCGTCCCTTCACGTTTTGTAGGTTTCAGTAAAATATGAGCGACTGAGACAGAAGTCCTGGTATTCCATCACAACTGTCAGACAGCAGTCTTGGCACCAGTCCTCGACATATGTTTGCTGCTGATGTTGGACGTTCCAAAATCAATCCATGTGTCCGAATTGTGAGTTAGTCAGGTTTCAATGTGGTAGCAAGTGACTATCTAAGACAGGAGTTCTGATATCTCCACACCCTCTCCGTACGTCAGCAAGGATAACTGTCAGACATTAGTCTTGGAATCCGTCCACAATTCTTTTAATCTTTACGTTTAATAGTGCCTACAAGGTGAATTAGATCGCGACGCACAGCAAGTAAATTGGGTGGATCGTTTGAGGATAAAAAGTAATCCTTGACATATTAAATTTCAACTTCCCATAACGTCATCCCAATTGTATAATGTCTCATTTCTAAAATATTCAACATATACAGTATTTAAAAATGAAATATACAATATACAACTGCAGTCACGATAGGGTTCCCAAAGAATCCGAAGAATTTCTTCTCAGATTCAAAGTCATTCAAGAAATCATATTGGCCACTTAAGAGCAGTGCAGACTGCTCAATCTAACCCGATAGATTTCTTAACACTAGGGCCTACATTTTCAAATATTTGTATTTCACTATCATTTTTCAATATTGATTAATTTAAATATAATTCTAGTTCACCTAGATCTAGATCTACATCTAGAACATTTTTAGGAAATCGAAAAATATTTGCAGTATGTTTGACCTATGAATATACAATACCAATCTAATTTCATTTGAAGTAGAATAAAAGACTTATCAGTTAGCATTTTAGATCTTAATCTAAATGTTAAAGAAAGTGTATGAAATGAGTAACAAATACGCGTTATTTTACCGATTTTATATCGAAGAAGATTCATTGAAATGAAATGTGTAGTTTCCTTTCAACTACAATTAATTTTCTTTCTACTTCGTTTTTATTGATCAATAGGGAATTCCCAAAGATAAAAATGTTAATGAAAATTGTTAAAGAGAAGATTATCATTCGCATTTCTGAGTCATATTCAAAACATATTTACATTGTTTTCTTAAATCCAACCAAAGATCACTAGTACAGAGCATAGATCTGCATACGTGGCTTTATCAGCTTCAGTAAGTTCATTCGAGGGGCTCTGTCTAGGCTCTGTCGGGATTTCTAAAGAAAAAAAAACAAATGCCAAATTCTATCACCATCGGCAAAATAATTGAAACGCAATAGTCTGTAAACACAAGAAGCAGAATATTGATCATGGTTATTCAGGCAATAACTTAGAAAAGGGCAAACAAACGCAAAGGAAAACAAACAAGCATTTGTTTTACAATACAACAATGCGTTTTTAATACTCTTAAAATTTAAACATTTTTCACAGCATTGAACAATTTGTGATTTCCAATTGCATGGAGAAAAAAACTGGCGCATATGTGTGTGCGTTTTTTTTTTCTGTATTTTGTTTTGTTTTGTTGGTTGGTTGTTGTTAATTTTTAGTTGTTTTACGGTTGTTTTATTTTGGTGAGTAGAAGGGATGTTTGTTTTGTTGTAGTGTTGTTGTTGTTGTTGTTGTTGTTTTGTTTTTTTTCCTTTGTTTCCTTTCTTGTTGCTGTCGTTTTGTTTTGTTTGTTTTTTTCATTTGAGTTTGATTTTGACTGTGTTTTTTTTATGCTTTTTTGGGGTGGGGGTTGTTTGTAAGTTGTTTATTTTGTTTTTATTATTTTTTACGGGAGAGGGTAGGTACCAATACTCATGAAAACAATAATGCCTTTCAGCGCACCGCACAATGCTCAGTGATCATCCTGTTCGATTTTTTTTCCTTTCACCAATCATCGTGAATTTCGTGAGCTTACATCCAGGTGCTAGAGATCCACCAAAAACATCCACGCTAACTGATTTGTGGCCACCCCTCAAAAATTGTAATGATTTAGCCGACTCAAACTTACCATCGCGATCTCACCCCCAGCACCCTCAAATTAAAAGTCGCTTTTCGTTTTCTGCTCCATGTGATGAAGTAAGTAACATTTTTTCCTAAAAGAGCAGTAGTCTTGATACACATACTGCACTGTGTCCTTAGAAATAAAATAAACGAAGTCGGCTTTTTTACATCAATATTTAATACAATTACCAGTATGTGGATCAATTTTGTTATTCAATAACTATGAATTACAAAAAATTAATATCAAAACAAAATGGTACTATTCCTGTATTATACCTGACAGTAAAGCAGTGTGTTGGGGTATACTGATGTATGTTCATCGATAGCAACTAACAATTAGGATTTTAAAATATCAGATCTAGATTCTAACAGGCCGTCTAAATATAATTCCATGTAAACTTTCAGTCTCTAAACGCTCAACCACTGTAGACAAGTTTATAAATACTCCCTTTTTTTTCAATTTACTTATCGCAAATTTTTCCTCTAAAAAAGTATTGTAGTTCAACAACAGTTCTTAGTTTAAAGTCTATTTCATGAATTTTGAAATTTAATTGCAAAACATATACGATCTAAGAAAAGTATCAACTACTCAACTACTATAAAAAATCTTTTGTATGACAAGACTTTCAATCAGCTTTGTTTACATTAATATACCACTTTTGGTCCTCCTGCAGCTTTTGGCTAAGGTGAAGGTCACGAGATTACGTAGGCCTAATTGCCAATCTACTGTGATTTTACTAAAGATTATTTCCCATGGTCGGAGACATGAGTCATGTTCAGCAAGTATTTGTTGTTCGGTAGAAATAGTCTAAATGTATGCTGTATATTGTTTCATTAAGTAACAACACTTTGTAACGAAGCACCAGTCACACATTCACATGTCGCTTATTTTTTATCAGCCTTTTTCATTAACCTCGAACTAAAGATTAACAGCTGTTTTGTTTTTTCATTAAACCCGGGCAATATAGTTATGTTTAAACTGGTGCATCGTGGATTTATATTTATACTTGGGTTGTTTTTTATGCGCTCCAGCTTCAGATTTAAACTGGATTGTTGTCTTTTTTTGTAGGGGTTTACATTTTAATTGCACCTGACAAAAGATTTGCGTCTTCGACCGTCTTCCTGCCCGTAATACATGTTCAGCTGGCAATACTACGCAAAACCAAAGATGTATTTGCAAATCAATAAAAAATTTAATAATGTCATTCAAAAGTCATTCAATTCTCTTTTGAGTTTTTTTTTATTCATTATGGTACATGTATTAGAAAACTGCAACCCACAACACCACTACTACTACTACTACTACTACTACTACTACTACTACTACTACTACTACTACTACTACTACTACTACTACTACTACTACTACTACTACTACTACTAATATGGTATGGTACAGTTTTTCGTCCTAATACTTTGCTGCATTTTCAAATACAGTATTATGAAACTTAAACCACCCTTTCCTCCACTCTAATATCACTTTAATTTTGATTACTTACCAAAAATCGAAAACAAAACAAACAATAACACAACAAAAAGAATGTAGTGCAGGCGTAGCTATTGGAAAGAGCTGTTGAGCTTTACCCGACTTGTGGTCTTGGAACGCGACGGATCTTCATCTCGGAAAAAGTGACAGGGTTTGTTCCAGAAAAGCCCTCCCATCTTGGTCCTCGATTGTTTGTAGCACCCCATTGCCCGTTCAAATTAGAGCGGTGACATTTTTCGTACCACCAGGCTCCGTGCCATGATATGGCACAGTTGAATGTTGACTTGTCGTTATCTCTGTCGAACGTGGAGAAGGCTTGCAAGTTGTGCATGTTGTTTCCGGCCGTTCCGTGGTAGGTGCCAAGTTTAATTTTATACCTTAGTGCATAATAATTTAGAAAAAGGGGGAAAGAGAAAAGGGGTATAAATGTGTAGATTCCATAGTCTAAGGCATATACTGGACTAAAACAGGGTGCAAAAAGAAGAATATTGAGCACTGGCGGTGCATGTCATTTAATTAGAATTGTTACTTTTAAATACTGCGAATACGAAGCCATACCCGAAAGAAGCATTTTAATGGGTCCTGTGAAATAGTTAAAATAGGGGACAGTGATGATGACAATTTTTAGTACATTTATACCAAAGATAATTGAAGGAAAGATATTCTACTCGTGAAAATAGGTGAGGATTTCTAAGAGTGATGTCCCTTGGTAAATTACGGGTCAATCCGCAGCAACCGATGTAAACAAAGTTGGAAAATGTCGACGAAAAGGCAATGTTCGGGTGATTTTTGTGGTGCAATAAACTGCACTAATAGTCGAAACAAGCCTCATTTCAAAGAAAAAAAGCTTTCGTATTATAAATTCCCACAAGACGAAGAAAGGTAAGATTATGTGCTCCTTATTTTACATCTAGTTTCCCGTTTCATTAGCTAGATCTACGGTAGTGTAGATTGATAAGCTTAGAGCCAAATCATGGCAAATGACATTAATTTTATTGTCTGTAGTTTATAAAACAGATTCTGTCTCCCATTTTAAATTTAAAAGAATGTAAATATTTTAGACCTGCTTATATAGGAGTGTACTTTATGGCATTTGATGCTGGGTAAATTTTTACTCTAATGCAGCATTGCAGTGTAGGGTGGTTTAGTTTCTAGTTGATTTTCAACGTGTGTGTTTAGATTTTCACGTTTTGATGCCATTGAATCATAAAATTAAAAAAATAAGTTGTTATAGTTTATTTGCTTCTTATTTCTTATAGTAGCAAATTTTGACAGAAGATGTGTTTATTCCATTAGGTGCAAGGTCTGGATCCAAAATTCCAGACGGCAAGATCTGATGGGGCTATCTGTCACAAATAAGTGTCATAGCATCACATTTGTAGCCTGACAATGTTGCAACCGTTAAGGATATTCTTGTTTTGAAATGTACTATCGCTTCAGTTATTATACTGCTACACTGTGTTACATTTGATAATTTTAAATTGTACAGATGATTTGTATGTCACATAAATATCATCTTTGAAGACATTGACTTTAATTGAGAATGGTATGCATATTTTTTATTGTTGTTTTTATGATGATTTAACAATTAACTTTACTATTAATGTTCATTGCATTTGCTATTTATTCAACTTTAGGGACTATCAATATGATCAATATCTCATGATCTCTTACTGATGACTTTGAAAGAAAAATACAATTAAAACGTGTCTTGTTATAGCGAAAATTAGAGAGAGAGAGAGAGAGAGAGAGAGAGAGAGAGAGAGAGAGAGAGAGAGAGCGTTGCCTTGCCTAGCTACTCTCTCAATACATCACAGATGTTGATTAATATAAAAAGAAGCAATTGAATTTGTATTGAAATATTATGTGTTGTTAATTATTTTAACACATGTTTATAAATTAAAACCCGTTAAAATGACGATAATTTGAGTAATAATCAAATAAACTTATTTTGTTTCCACTCAAAAGCGTCTATCCTTTGTTTTTCTTTATTATTGTATCATAAATTTCCCTTCGGCACCAAGGGGCAATAATCGAAAAAATGATCCTCACTCTGTAAATAGGAAAAAACTCCAAGTCGTTTATCTTTCTTTCTCTACTACTACTACTACTACTACTACTACTACTACTACTACTACTACTACTACTACTACTACTACTATTACTACTACTACTACTACTAATATGGTATGGTACAGTTTTTCGTCCTAATACTTTGCTGCATTTTCAAATACAGTATTATGAAACTTAAACCACCCTTTCCTCCACTCTAATATCACTTTAATTTTGATTACTTACCAAAAATCGAAAACAAAACAAACAATAACACAACAAAAAGAATGTAGTGCAGGCGTAGCTATTGGAAAGAGCTGTTGAGCTTTACCCGACTTGTGGTCTTGGAACGCGACGGATCTTCATCTCGGAAAAAGTGACAGGGTTTGTTCCAGAAAAGCCCTCCCATCTTGGTCCTCGATTGTTTGTAGCACCCCATTGCCCGTTCAAATTAGAGCGGTGACATTTTTCGTACCACCAGGCTCCGTGCCATGATATGGCACAGTTGAATGTTGACTTGTCGTTATCTCTGTCGAACGTGGAGAAGGCTTGCAAGTTGTGCATGTTGTTTCCGGCCGTTCCGTGGTAGGTGCCAAGTTTAATTTTATACCTTAGTGCATAATAATTTAGAAAAAGGGGGAAAGAGAAAAGGGGTATAAATGTGTAGATTCCATAGTCTAAGGCATATACTGGACTAAAACAGGGTGCAAAAAGAAGAATATTGAGCACTGGCGGTGCATGTCATTTAATTAGAATTGTTACTTTTAAATACTGCGAATACGAAGCCATACCCGAAAGAAGCATTTTAATGGGTCCTGTGAAATAGTTAAAATAGGGGACAGTGATGATGACAACTTTTAGTACAAACATATTTCCGCACTAGTAGTAGATCTATATATCCATAAAAACAAGGAATTCCTGCAGCGCCCCCACAATACTTTTAATGAGTAACTTGTTTCTATTTTTATTATTGACAAAGAGAAGCAGAGCTTCGTTGATTTAACTATTTCTGTTACTTACAAATCTGCTTCGCTTTCAATTATAAAACTTTCATAAACAGCGAAAGTCTCCTTTCCTTGGTATCTCAGATCCACACGAAGTTCGTATGCTTTCTGTGAATGAAAACAGTGAACAAGTTAACAAGCGAAACGTTTTTAGACATAATTATAATCATATAGATTGGCCTCAATGAACTCACCCAAAGGGCCTGCAAATGAGCCAATCACATCCTCTCACCCAGAAGTTCGCTTTTCTGAACCCAATGGTTGACCTTGCTAACAAGTCACTTGCGTCTCAAGCAATATCAAAACTGTCTCCTTTTGAGTTACAAGTTGTCTTTCATTCAAAAAAATGTCTTTGCTTCGTTTTCCTTACACCGAATGTTGCCTACGACGTATTTTCTTTTCCTATACAACATGCTTCCCCCAGATAAACACGTCTCCGTTGGTATAATTGATTTAATTCGTAGGTTTTCACATTTTATAATATATCATTGTATAAGATGTAACTTATATTTGTATTGTTCTCATGCTGCACGGGAAAAACTTTTTTACCTTTTTTTAAGGAGAGAAGCTCTTTTCTCCCCTGAAGAGTTTACAAAATCCAGTTTCTGAAACAAATCTGCGGGTTATTTCATTCATCAGTCGAAATACTTTTTCCAAAAATATATGTGGCGTGTTTTTAGAGTACAGAACTGTTATGCTGGATTATATGGTTTCGTATCAAGATTTTTGCAAGGGTTTTTATTACTTTTTCTGATATCTGGTAAAATAAATGGCTTTTAAACAGGGATATTGTCAATTAGCTACCTGTAAAAATGTATCTAACGGATCATATCATTTTAAAGAATGGTGGGTTACCTCTAATTAGCTACCTCTGAAGATGTCGAGTGGAGCGTATGTCTCTTAAACAAGAATGGGTTTTTAGCTACCGTTACAGATATATATGGTGAATCCTATCACGGAAAACAAGGATAATTAATTGAGATTTTTTTCGTTTAACCATCTCTTAAGATATCATATTCCTCCCAAAGCATTAACAAAGATTTTGTTTGTTTTGTTTAGCCACCTCTGAAGATATATATCTGATGGATTTTATGGATTTGGGCTTTAAGCACAGATATTTGTTTCGTTCGTTTACCTCTGAAGATAACTGATGAATCCTCTCGTTGCCCATCCAGAAATCTCCACTCATGGAACCAAAACCTTCCCGGTACTCCGTCCAGTCCCTATAGAAGTCCACGTCTCCGGTAGTGCGCCGCTAGAGTCGTTGACGTAAGAATAATAATAATAATAATAATAATAATAATAATAATAATAATAATAATAATA
>RQTK01000046.1:311544-327371 GCA_003991915.1 Elysia chlorotica | reverse complement strand
TAATAATAATAATAATAATAATAATAATAATAATAATAATAATAATAATAATAATAATAATAATAAATTCATGATTAACCGGGTAATATTTCCTGATTTGAAGATGACTTTATATATAAAATAAAAATTCCGTATCCTCGGGAACTTTCCCGATTTTGCGGGTTTTCCCAATGTCGCGTTTCCCGATTCGATGGATCCTTCTGATTACTTCCATCATACTTCATTTACATAAATTATGTTTAAATAGATGTACCTGAAAGACGATCCAGCCTCCGCCATCTGTGTGCGTGTCACACAAAATCGGACCTTGGCCATCACTTCCTTCAATGATCTCATATGGTCGAAAGGTTTTCGTGACGTCATAGCCCATCCCGCGGCTGCAGGTGTCGGGCTTTAAAAAATAGAGTTTTTTAGTTGTTACCGTAACATGAATGCAGTTCTTTCTTATGAACAACAACTGAATGCGCTTTTTCTTTTTAATATGCCTGATCCATTACATACATCTTCGATCATTTATCTCCTTTTTCTCATCGAGTAGCTCTTCAATCGGTCTCTGTGTTTTGTGCGTGGTCTCCCATTTCATCTGATTCACGGCCTTGGGGAAAAATGTTAACATATTCGGGGATTTTGTTTTAATCTTTGCAGAAATTCCTTATCTTTATGTGAACTAGATTATCACAATACAGTAGGCCCAATAGAATTATTGATAATATTATATGCTCTTGTGTACCCATGTACCCACAATTATTTTAAGATGTTCCGATATTTTGGGCAGACTGACAAATTGCAGATTGGGATGTATTTTCATATTTGTTGTACGTCTTTTTGTAGCGGTAGCGGTTAATGTTATAAGGAGCTTCCAACACCGATAATAAAAAGCTTTATCCAGTGCGTCGATACCCCAGTTAAATAGCTTATCCCATTTCTAAAATCGTACTTAAGATTTGAAGCATTGTAGAAATGTGACGTCCAACTTTTAGAACAGATGCAGTGGAACAATACTTCTTCCCAATACTTACTTTAGAAAACTTAGACGATCCAACAACATCCTGAATTTCGCCTTTTAGCTGAGATACCGTGGCCTGCTCGTCAGCCTCTTTCCAGTTGACATCGTCCAGTTGCTTTTGTAAATCTGTGCACTGGCTACTATAGGAGGACAGGTCTTGGCTAAGTCTTGTCTCTACTCGTCCCATCTGCTCCAAAAGCTCTTTGCTGCTTTTGTCAAGTCTGGCATCAACTCTAGTATCAAGCCGGGTATATTTCTCGTCGAAGCGGGACTCAAGTCCAGTGAGTTTCGCGCTCATTGCTCGCTCTACTTCTGCCAGTTTGTCAGTCACGTGATCATTTCTTTTCGAAAGTACCCGCTCTATCCTATCTATCTTGTAGTCGAGATTCTGTTCTATTGTAGCGGTCTTTTCGCTAAATTGCGCTACCAAACGAAAGCAGTTGTCGCCATATTTCGTGGAACCCTCAGTCGATGTGCTTTCCTCATCAGTGTCCTTATTAGTTTCCTCAAACGTTCCTTTATCGAGCAGACCGGGACCCATTATTGCCATATCTGTCAAACCCGATTCATTCTCGTCATCGTATGTGACGTCACAAGAGAAGACGCCATGATGACAGGCCGACGGATTCAGTAGTCTGATCTCAATCTTTCCGCCCAGTTGTCCCGGGGATAGTTTCCCCTTTATTTCATAACCGTGCGAGACGCTGTCTACAGAGGGCGCTTCGACTGTCAGCTCCGCCAGTAGGTGGCTGTCCTTTCCTATGACCTTGACCTCATTCATGCGGATGCGGGTGACGTTGACCCCGTTTCTCCCGTAGCGACAGGAGATTTCTCCGCAGGCGCCATCAGTGCGCATGTCCTCGTGATGACGCTGCATGGTGAACTCAACATCTGGGGGGAAACACAGCCATAGTAGCATGGTATGTTATGTGCGTTGATTATTAACATTCTTGTGTTCCAATCGCTGACTTTTTTTTTCTTCTTTTGGTACAGAAAAACGTTTGCTGTGTTGTTTGATCAAGCGAAATTTCTCATAGCAATAATATGCAATAAATTCAACTAACAAATCTGGCGGTGGCATCGGTTGTATTTTGTTTTCTGATCGGTGTCCTCTGGTCGGTTCAGGAAGAAGGGGGCGGACTTTCACAAGTGCATTTGTCTCTCAATCGGGAAGGCCGCGGTTCGAAAATCACGATCGGTCAAAAATTTATTTATCTGATTTCGCCCGCTCCGGTTTTATCGGTGTCAGTTTAATGTAACCGGCTGAGACAGGGGTGCAAAAAGCAAATCGCTGGTCGAAGAAAGTTCTCGCCTTGTTTAATGTATTCCAAGTTCTCAGTGAAGGCCCTATAACATGACGTGATCTCCATCAGGTTATTCTTACACCGACCAGACCAGTTGTGGAAAACTGGCCCGAGATGGGGATCGAACTAAGGGACTTCTAACGCCTTACGTATTCAGCGATCTCCATCTTAGAGATTGAAAAAGTATCCTGCCTTTAAGACTAGAATACTCACCATGACTGCAGACTGCACTGAAGACCAAAAAGGCGATTGGGAACACTGCCCTAACGAGCATCTCTTCTATCTCATTCAGTCCGCTGTTTTACTTATCTTACTTCTTTTTTGTTCCTGTTTGCTAGAAGACGATCAATCAGAATAAAACAAGCCTGTATCTGATCTCTATTTATAGGCGCTTCATCGCTTGTACACTGTGAACCGTTTACTGGCTACAACACCCAAAGTGGTGAGCAATTTCAACATATCCCCTGAACTCGAGAGGATCAAGATTGGTCTTTGCCCTTTGTGTGACAAATCGCTATACCTTGTACATCTAGTGGAAACTTAAAACCGATCTAAAGCAGTGCCTGAGAGACACAAAAATGGTTTTTGCACTAAATGTGGCAAACGATTGATCATGCCTTTAAGATCTAATGGCAACTTTTCACCAATCTAAAGTACTGCTGGAGAGGGACAAAAACGGTTTGGTACAAAGTGTGACTAAAGATTTATAATACCTTATAGATCTCGCGGTACCATACCAGCAACCTTATCAGTGATATTTTTTATGATCTTGTATTTGTAATTGCCACCGAAATAATGAAATGAAAGAGAGCGAGAGAAAAGATATGGGACGGGCTAGGACCAGATTGGTAGAGGTAAAGGCATCGTTTTGATTGTGAAATGCGAGGACAGAGAGCCGTGGTGGGACATCGTTAACAACGCCAACCAATAGACACACCGTGACGATTGTGTTTATACATGTAATTGCTTGACCAGCTGCTGTGTAAAAAGAATTTTCTGGTACTCAACTTTTACGTAGGTTTACAACTGCTTCGAGACTGGACATTTGGTTGCAACTCTACCTGTTTCTTATACGAACAAAATATTCATTTATAATTACTTCTGTGTCATTTTCTAAGGTTTTAATGGCTTTATACCTTAATTTTACAATTTCAGCTCATCTTATTCACATCTTTATGATTTTTCATTGGATCTACAATGAAAAAAAAATAATGTGCGTCACATAAAAGAATATTCATAGTAAAAAAGAAACAAATAACGTACTTGAGTTTTGATACTTAATTTTCATGTTAAAGTAAGTTCTCGAAAAGTACAAAAAGGCGTCTACTTTTCAAACCCTCACTCCTATTTTCGCAGTGGTTTTGTAGTCTTTGTTAAATGTGTGCCATAAAAAACCAATCTATTCTATTTTAAAAAATGTAGCACTTACTACGTCAGCTTTTCAGACTATGTTTACGATCCCACATAAAGTTGAACACGGCTCTTCAAGGGCGACCACTGTGAATAGTAGTGCCTTCGGGATTATCCGCCCTTTGATGTGTGCATACTCCGGGTATGAGAGTTCTCACCCTTAGTTAGAACTTCTTAAAATGTGTCGTATTTAAAATTAACAGGATGTGAAGGGGGCTTAACTGTTAAATATCGTTTTATCATCTCAATTATTTTTCGCTCCCCATTTTTACCCCACAGATTCAATTGTATAACTCTAAGCTGGTATCGATGAAAGACTAACAACACCAACAAAAAGGGCTCACTTTAAAGCTAGGGAAAGTCTGTGCTACCTATTTCTATATGTCCTTCTGGTCTTTACCTTGTTTTCGTATGTCCGCAAAACAGCCCTTACATTATTACGGTAGGTGATTGGCAACATCTGGGCCTAGATCAGCAGCGCAAAGGTGTGGAGTTAGAGATGGGAAACCCCTCAGTCGCTCGCATCATTATTTGGTCCCTAGGTCTAGCTCCGTCTGTTAAAGCCTCTATAGTTGTTGGCCTGCTTCTCTGTATCATAATAGTAGTAGTAGTAGTAGTAGTAGTAGTAGTAGTAGTAGTAGTAGTAGTAGTAGTAGTAGTAGTAGTAGTAGTATCTTGCAGATTTTTGTTTTTGTTTTTTTTCGGCATTTCTAGGGTTCATATTGGTTACGGCGAGCCCGTCGTCTCTGTATAGCCCATTGAAATTTGGGGTGTAGTTGCGAAAGGAGGAAGAGGCCTACAAGTTCCCATATTTTTGCACCGTCGAAGCTTCGTATGGTCACATCGAAATTTGAGCTCTTCATGCATCGTGGTTGTCCGTCTCTAAATAGAGTTGTTTTTCTGGTGTGCCTAATAATTTGAATGTCTTCTTTTGTTATATTTTTTAAGCTTTGATGCGAATCAAGTGCTTTTTGTAGGAGTTTAGTTGATAAAGAGGGGTAAAAGTTGCATATGTCGAGGCATAATTATCATTGTTTGGCAGTTTTGTTGTCAATGCTGCGGAACCAATACGTCTGCCGTGTTCTTCCATTGGTTCATTGCTGTTTTAAGGTTGACTTCATGTACGATTTTCTCAACTATCTGTTTACTAATTTTACCGAGCTCTGGTTTACATGGGTTAATAAATCGGCAGCTTGGTTTGTTTCTGAACTTGGGCTTATGGTCTTTTAGAGTTATGAACGCTTCTCTCTTTGCAGTAGTGTTGATTCTATCACTGAGATCTAGTCTCTCTGCAATGTTTTTGTCTTCACTTGTGGCTTCGTGCACCGCCTCTTCCGTCGATTTTTTGTATTCTTTATGAATGTTTTTGGTAACAGACTTTCATATTGCTGGGAATTTAATTTGTAATAGTTGTTCATTTTAATATATATATATCTTGACGATATATATATATATATATATAATTAATACAACATGGATACATTGCGAATTCAAAGAAAAATACCCAGAAAAATAAATATAAAGAGAAAGACATGTAAAACAAAGTAGTTAGAGGAATATTACATATTTTATTGACTAAAATTCAGTTCTTACAAATATTTGCATAAACAATGTAAATAGTGATACAACACTCTGGTGAAACTGTTACAAAATCAGCCAGGTACAAAAAGATAAGTTTCCATTTAAAGTCTGTCATCATTTCCCATCACACTGCACATATGGCTGTCACTTTCGTGTGCAGTGATTGATATGCTCATGAGCTAACACATCTTTGCATTTAACTGCCCCCCTTCCAATAGGAAGAGTAATAATTATCAAAGAATACCATTTACAAAGTCTAAAAAAAATATTCAAAACAAGGCTCTTTATTTTTGAAAGCCGTGGCTTCGATTCATGCAAACTCCTACAGCTCCCGAACGCAAACACAGGCTTATGTTTGAGGGAAAATCGGAAAGTCCCTTATCTCTCAAAACCCAGAGGTTAAGGTTTGCGAGTAAACAGTTCAGTAAGCAGTCTACTGAACCATTGGTGGTTGCATGAATGCTTTTTGTTTAGTAAAATTAAACCAAAAAAAACAAACCCAAAAAAAGAATATATATGTATAAATAAATATATATATATATATATGGAACCAGGCACACGAATGAGGAGTTTTAGACAAAAAGATGTCAAAATCTGTGAAAGGCTACGAGCAGTTTCAGACACAGTATTATTCATAAAGTTGAAAGGGAAGCCGATGGATATTAACTTGAATCAGTCATGTACCCCAACACCGAAAGCTCACAGGAGGACATTGATAAGTTTTATGAAGACCTAGAGCGGGCCAAAAATCTTTGCAAATCGCAAGAGGTAAAGATCGTTATGGGGATTTCAATGCAAGAGTAGGTTCCGAAAAAGTTGAGGATGTTGTTGGAGGATATGGCTTTGGCAAAAAAAAGCGAAAGCGCAGAGATGTTCATCGAATGGGCACAAGTCGGTGATAAACATGTTAATTAGAAACACTTATTTCTCTCAGCCTCTGAGAAGGTTGTGGACCTGGAAATAAAAACACGCGACAGTGCGCGTAGCCAGATAGATTTCATCCTTCTGAACAAAAGATTTAGAAATGCACTAATCTCCGTCAAGACATATCCTGGAGCAGACTGAGAGTTGGTTGGTTGGTTGGTTGGTTGGTTGGTTGGTTGGTTGGTTGGTTGGTTGGTTGGTTGGTTGGTTGGTTGGTTGGTTGGTTGGTTGGTTGGGTTGGGTTGGATTAACGTCCAACAGCAGCACTATATAGGCTATATTGTAGCAGACTGTGAGAGTGACCATGCAACAGTAGCCGTAAAAGTAGACTTGATATTAAAGAAGACAAAAACAACAACAAAACATCCCCAGAATTGATCAGATGATGCTGAAGACAGACACTGAAAACCGAGCAAAATTTGATTCAAATGTTTCTAATAATTTTGACGTTATGATACAATAGAGAAACAGGGGGAGGCGTTGAAAATGTCTATAAATTTAGGAATCGGCACAAGAATTAATTCCTATGGAAAAAAGAACGTGGCAAGAAATCAATGGATGACAGACGACATTTTACTATGAATGGAAGAGAGGAGAGTTTAGACATAGACGGAAGGGGTTTAAGGATAATAACAAAATATCTAATGCGATCAAACCGTTGAAGTTCGATTCAAGAATGAAAAAATACAAGCGATTCAAGCCAGGCGTAAGACAAGGGTCGTGGTGTTCTATCACCAAATATCTCTTCCCTGTACAGTGAATACATCTTGCAATCAAGTAAATACATCTTGCAATCAAGTAAATACATCTTGCAATCAAGTAAATACATCTTGCAATCAAGTAAATACATCTTGCAATCAAGTAAATACATCTTGTAATCAAGTAAATACATCTTACAATCAAGTAAATACATATTGTAATCAAGTATATACATCTTGCAATCAATTAAATACATCTTGCAATCAAGTAAATACATCTTGCAATCAATTAAATACATTTGCAATCAAGTAAATACATTTGCAATCAAGTAAATACATCTTGCGATCAAGTAAATACATCTTGCAATCAATTAAAAATAAAGCAGGATTACAAGTGGGATGCCATACCGCCAACAACATCAGGTACGCTGTCGACATTATACTCATAGCAGAGAATGAAAACGATCTACAAGCTTTCTTAAATACCAACGTGAAAGAAATCAAGGAGATGGGATTTAGCTTAAACGAAATTTGTGTTCTATCACCAGATCTCTTCTTCCTGTACAGTGAATACATCTTGCAATCAATTAAATACATCTTGCAATCAAGTAAATACATCTTGCAATCAAGTAAATACATCTTGCAATCAAGTAAATACATCTTGCAATCAAGTAAATACATCTTGCAATCAAGTAAATACATCTTGCAATCAAGTAAATACATCTTGCAATCAAGTAAATACATCTTGCAATCAAGTAAATACATCTTGCAATCAAGTAAATACATCTTGCAATCAAGTAAATACATCTTGCAATCAAGTAAATACATCTTGCAATCAAGTAAATACATCTTGCAATCAATTAAATACATCTTGCAATCAAGTAAATACATCTTGCAATCAAGTAAATACATTTGCAATCAAGTAAATACATCTTGCGATCAAGTAAATACATCTTGCAATCAATTAAAAATAAAGCAGGATTACAAGTGGGATGCCATACCGCCAACAACATCAGGTACGCTGTCGACATTATACTCATAGCAGAGAATGAAAACGATCTACAAGCTTTCTTAAATACCAACGTGAAAGAAATCAAGGAGATGGGATTTAGCTTAAACGAAAAAAAGACAGACACAATGGTGCTGAGGAAAAAGTTGTTCCTTCATGCAAATGAAAAGAAAGAACTTATGAGTTACGCCAGATGGAACAATGCAAATACTTAGGGGCGATAATACCAGAAAACGGTAAATGCGCAACCGAAATAAAGACAAGAATAGGAAAAGCCAAACAAACATTTCACGAAATGAAACATATTCTTACTACGTAATTGCGAATCAGCCCTTATAGCGAGACAACGAGTGCTAAGCTTCTATGTACTTTCAGTCCTTATGTATGGAAGCGATACTTGGAATTGATGGAACAGATAGAGAGAAAGGCGTATCACACCATTATGAGATGCTGTACATCTGAACAATGCTCAAAGTCTCATAGGCGACGAAAGTGTCTTAATAGAAGCAGGTACCGGGTTTAATCTCAATACAATCAGGAAAGACCAAGCAAAATTCGTTGGTCATGTCAACCGCAGACATAGTTTAGAACATGTTATTACAAAATATGGTAAAATTGAACAGAAAGTATGATTCAAAATTCATAATACTAATACGCTATTAGTTTTCATATAAGGTAGTATTGAAATTGCATCATTAACACCGTAAAACAAAGAGAATGAATATACTTCTTGGCGATTTCATATACCTGCAACCACTTTAACTAACTTTATATCAGCATGTTTATTTACTGTTGTAGAGTACAAACGATTTATCATTCTACTGTACCATTATGAATACACTGTACAACGCATTCAAAGTTTAATTTAGTACAAGCATCTAACGAGATAAATTCTGAGCCGTCAACTTCATCTCGTTTTATCAGCCGCAGCGCTTTCTCTTTAGCATATTAAAAAAAGACATTGCTGTGTTGAATAATTAAATGCTATGCTTTTTGCTTCTTGAAAGATGCCCATAAATCTTGACATCAGAAAGACAATTTTGATAACAATATTGAACACAATAGTAGGTAATAAATGCCAATAGCACAAAAAATGAACGTAATGTACTTAGTATTTAATTTTCATTCATATTAATTTTTAGGTCCATGCAGACTCTTCAAAGTCCCCTATTGCTACCCTTTGGCGCATGTTGAACGTTTACTCTGGTTCTAATTCAGATAAGTTAGAAGGGACAGCCACAAACCTAGGTCTAACTGAGACCAACAGATAAGACAAGTAGACAGTGAAAGCCGATGGCAGAGTGGTTAAGAACACTGGTCTTCGCCTTGGCAAGGCGATGGGTGCCGAGTAGAAGGTGCGGGTTCGATCCCCGTCCATGTCATAAGTCTAAAAATGTGTCTTTGTCTACTTGTCTTATCTGTTGGTCTCAGCTAGACCTAGGTTTGTGGCTGTCCCTTCTAACCTTATTCCCTCAGTCGCTAGCATCATTATTTGGTCCCTAGGTCTAGCTCCGTCTGTTAAAGCCTCTATAGTTGTTGGCCTGCTTCTCTGTATCATAATTCAGATAAGCCTACATCGACAAGCCCAGTTCAATAACTATAGAAAGCTAGTTGACTAGTTTGTGGTTTTAATGACATCAATATATCGGCTTTATTTTGAACGGGGCCAAGACTAATGTCTGATTTTATGTGATGCCACATACGAGACAGGGCGGGGAGACCTGGACTCTGATTCAGTCGGTTGCATCATACTAACACCGACTCAACGTTAAGGAACGACATCGAATAAATAAATATTCACCCTAACGTGGGTGTTGAACTGGAAACTTCCCGAGAGGGACACCAACGCTCTACCACTTGAGCCAGTTCGAGCCTCTATATGAAACTAGATTCAACATAATAAAGTCTGAACCCGTAGTAGTTTGAACACTGCTTAACTTTCATAGAGTGTAAATAAATGGGCACCATCCCAGTTTATTTGTTAACTCTTTTAGCAGTCTGCTGGTTCACTTAATGGCCTGCTAAAACCTTTTAAGAATCTGACTCTGTTCTATAACATTGAAATTTTTTTTTTTTAATAAATCTACAAATAAAATAAATTACGGTTTTCTTCATTATACAAAGGTCTGATAACTCTGTTCTCTCCAGTGATTTAGCTTGAACTCCATGGCGCATTGATACATTTATGAGCTGTTAAGGACATTTTGGGGAAACACGGAATCAGATTCAGTTTACCTTATCCACCAGACGCTGTTAAAATCATTTTGCTTAGAAAGCTTAGAAGGCCGTTGGTCTAAGAAGGTTACGTTATTTTAGACCCGCCTTTATAATTACTCATGTCACGTAGTGAAAGCTGTTGTCGGATCAAAACTCCAGAATTGTCGAGACCTTACGATGTGTGTGTACATACAGTACACACTGACTGGTCGTCCAATGTAAACACTATATAGGCTATACTGTGGACGGGATCGATCGACTTTGTTGCTTAACGTCCAATGTAAACACTATATATACTATACTGTAAATAGGATCGTTCGACTTTGTTTGTTGTTTAACGTCCAATGTAAACACTATGTAGGTTATACTGTAAATAGGATCAGTCGACTTTGTTTGTTGTTTAACGTCCAATGTAAACACTGTATAGGCTATACTGTGGACGGGATCGATCGACTTTGTTGCTTGACGTCCAATGTAAACACTATATAGGCTATACTGTGGATAGGATCGATCGACTTTGTTTGTTGCTTGACGTCCAATGTAAACTCTATATAGACTACATGTATACTGTGGATGGGACCGACGAATGTGAAGGTTTGTTTGTTTGTTTGTTGATTGACGTCCAATGTAAACACTATATGTGGAACGTTCCAAGACTAGCCTCTGACAATTGTACGTGCATCCACACATAGACAGTAGTGCGGGGATACCATGACTCCCGTCTCAGCTGGTCACACTATACAGAGACCGATCCAATCAGTAGTGGGCGAAATGGACAAACAAATTAATGTTCCACCAATCGTGGATTCGAACCGCGGACCTCCCGATTGGGAGACCAACGCTTACCAGAGCGCTTGCGAGGCGATGTTGCTACTGTGTGTAGGGGCGGGGTATGCTGTACAGCGCTGACGTCTCAGACGACCCTATCAGGTACGTGGGCTTGTACCTGGCAGCCAACTGGCCTTTGGTCAGCATTCCGTTATGGCTAGCGTTGCTGCTCTTCTTCTTATCCTCATCTCTATTGTGAGGACGGCTTCTCTTATCGTCATCTCTGTTGTGAGGAGGGATTCTCTTATCCTCATCTCTATTGTGAGGACGGCTTCTCTTATCCTCATCTCTATTGTGAGGACGGGTTCTCTTATCGTCATCTCTATTGTGAGGACGGCTTCTCTTATCGTCATCTCGGTTGTGAGGAGGGCTCTTCTTCTTCCCGTTTCTGTTGTATATGTATGGGGGTGTCGAGCTCATGTGGAAAACTGGGGATCCCCATCGTTTCGGTTCCTCAGGTGGTGACTTTGACAGCTGTTTTCTCCTCAATCTGTTCCTGAGGTTGAAATAAAGGATAAAATAATTATGTTGACGTGGTTGAAATATGGACATGTTCTACTCAGTATAGTACGAGAAGGTGTATTAGATTTAGTTGTAAGGTATCAATGTCTCTAAGTGGAGGGGTGGATTCTTCTTTTTGTGTGTGTGTGGGGGGGGGGGGATTCTTTCCTTGATTTTCTAATAGGTATATTAATCTATGAGTGATTTATTTTCGTCTGCCTATATCCATCGGAGGCTCTTCTCATTTTAAAGACTGAATACATTATTGTGAAGATACTCGAGCGTCATTCTGGTTGAGGGAGATAAACCAATCACATATAACCAGTGCCATATTTCAAGAGTGCTCTCACCTGAAACTTTACCTCATACGCTTTTTTTATACCCAAACTAAAGTGTTTAAACCAAACTTTAGAAGCTAAAAACATAGGCGTTCCATTTTGGTGGTCGAAACATATTCAAAACATCTAACCGAATCATAATTATTTAATGGTAAATTTTTACACCTCAGATATATTGAGAAAGGACCTGAATGGCTTTATAAAAATGAATGTAAAATACAACGAGTGGAGGGAAGGGAGGTTAACATCAACATACTTGGCTGTTTTATTGGTTTATCAATGTACATCGGCATCTAAGCTACTTTGTAGATAAGCCCCAAGATAAAAGTCTGACATTTTTAACTTGCTGCCAGAGCTGGCAGACCACAGTGTCTGTTTCAGCCGACCCGATTCTTTCAACGCTGAGCCAACCAGTAGAGAGCACGGTGGTCTGGTCAGGGTTCACATTCAAACCCGGATCGAATGCGCACGATCTACCCACTTCGCCCCCAGGCTCTCAGATATAAGGGAGAAATAGTTGTAGAAATTACAAAGAGCAAGTAGGTATCATCGCCTGGTGAGGCATCTTACTAAATAGTCTAAATCTACCTCTAATTTGTGCTTGCTACTGATGTGTTTACATTGTGTTTAAACTCCCTATATGTATCTGCGTAACATATAATACCGCTTCGCTTTAGCCTACGAGTTCAAGCCTAATGTGCAATCACTGAAGCCTACGTCCTCATCCCTCCTACTGGTTGGGTCGATACCAGTATAATGTGGCGGCAGAGGAGTTCAGTCTTTCCCCACTGACTCGTGTGTCAGCACATCACAGGAAATTGTCAGACTTAAGTCTTGGGGCCCGTCCACAGTATAGCCTATATTGTGCTGAGGTTGGACGTTAAGCAATCAACTCAAATCAACTCAACCTACCAAAATTAATGCTTTACCAGTTTCTTAACGATAATAGCCTATATAGTCCTAACGTCGGATAATAAATGAAGACAAACAAACAAACAAACGAACAAACAATCGAACGAACCTCCGCATCCAGATGATGACACAGATCAGTCCGCCCAGGAGAAACACGAACACAGCGCCACCAGCCGATGCAAGGGCGAGAACAAAGCTGCTAGGGCTGGAGTCTGGAATTACAGGGGGGTATTTGCCTTAGCACAATACACAAGTTCAGAATTTGTTCTTCTTTTTTAGTCATAATTTTAAGTTTCATTCAGAGAGGGGTATGCACATTTATAGAGGAAAGTATAAATAGAATATTTATTCATAGCTAGAAAATAATGGTTGGGTTTTTTGTGTGTTATGTTTCACTCTTTAAAATTATTTTTTTTTACTAAATTTTGACGCAGCTTTTTTATTTCCCTCAAGGAATTTCAAAGATGCTACTTATAAGACAAACCCAGCTAATGATGATAAAACTTTGAACCTAGTATAACGTCTGATATATATATCATTTATTAAAAGTTATATGCGGCAATGGTAGGACTAGTCGTAGCGCTTTTCATAATTCCTTTGATCATACACCTAACTGATAGCATAGGCTCCTTCAATCAATATCTTTTTTATTAAAAAAGCCTTTGGAAGAAAAATTTTTCAAACACTACCAGCTTTATTTTCTAATGGAATTTTTTTAAAGATCACACTTCACTGCTTTGTGAAATAATCTTTTAGAGAATATGTTGCCTTTTATTTATTTTAGCGTAAATAGGCCCCCTATAAATGAAAAGAGTGTATAATAATTTTTAGAAATATAATCATATTCAAAAAGTTAGTTATATGTAGGTTATGTTGGACCATTAAATCAAAAATAATGTTCTTCTATTTTATTCCTTTTGCTTAGAAAGGTTTCAATTATTTCCTTTTTTTGTTGATTTATGGGTTCTTTTTGTAGGTTTGACTGTTAGACTTTCGTCAACTATGCAAAATGAATCTCGCGAGTTTTGTCGTTCTTTTTATCTCCGCAGCGCAGGCAATTATTAAGTCTATCTCTTTCTGTGCATTTGTGTATAGCTTTTTCGAAGTCTGACTTAATATGCCAAATTAATATGTTTGTTTTGGATTCCTCACAGATAACTAGCATGTGAGATCTTCCACTTGATCAACAATAATTATTATAAAAGGGTCCCACTGAATTAAGTATAGGAAAGACTAAAACTTATTAAACTAGTATAGCTTGAGAGAATCCAAACAGAATCCGCAAACAAACTACAGATGTGCGTAAGATTGTTGCTGTTGTTGTTGGGGCTATTGTTGTTGTTGTTGTTGTTGTTGTTGTTATTGTTGTTGTTGTTGTTGTTTTTGTTGTTGTGTTTTGTAATCACTAATCATAAGCATTGAACGACATATATCATTAGATTTTTCTTTTTCATGAAGCTAACAACATATCATTGAAAGACACGATCATAATAAGCTTATTTATCACTGACAGACTAGCTACGTGTCTTAAGAACTGAAGAAAAGAGCTTGAAGGAATGCTTGCATAATATAGCCTGACCTATTTCGTTCTGCTCCATTCATTGGTCACTATCTTCTTCACCTGGGGTATTAGTCGACGGTGATGATGTTGTAACAACAACAGGTGAAGTTGTTATAGAGAAGGACGGTAATGCCGTCTTCTGGGTCGTTGTTGGTGAAAAACTTGGGGTGACTTCAGCGGAGCTGGGAGACATTGACACCAACTGCGTCTGGGGCGTTACAGTTTCTGGCGTTGTTGCTGTGAAGGTTGTGGTTGTTGCGAATGGAGATAAAGATGTTGGTGCAGATGCAGTTGTAGCGAGAGGTATAGCTAGTGCTGTAGTTGTGGAAATAGATAAAGGTAAATTAGTAATTGGGGTAGCATAAGAGAGAAGAGATGCTGTTAAAGTAAAAGATACATTTTCGGTTGTGCTTATTGGAAGAGAAGTAGATAATGTAAGTGGAATATTAGATGAGAGTGGTGAAAAAGTTTTAGCAAGGGTTTCAGCCGGTGATGTGAATTGAACATAAGTTGACGTTGCTGGTTTTGATAGAACAAAGGGTAAAGATGGAGACAATGTTTGAGTTGGAGATGAGAATATAGGTGCAATGGGTAAAATGGATGAAGATGTTGATGAACTTGAAGATAAATATAAAGTTGATGATTTAGTTGTAACAAAATTTTCGAATGATGACAAATTATAAGACGAAGATGGTGCTGGAAAAACTGAATTAGTAAAAGATAATGGCGATGTTGAAAGAGTATTAGATGAAGAGGGTAGTGGTGAAGCTGTATTTGTTGAATATAATGGCGATGATGAAAGAGTACTAGATGAAGATGATTGTGGTGAAGCTGTATTAGTAGAAGATAATGGCGATAATGAAAGAGTATTAGATGAAGATGATGATGAAAATGAGGTCGAAATAGGAGAAAGGGAGGAAGCTACTGCTGTGGAAGAGTGAACTAAAGAAGAGGATGCTGTTGTGCCGTTTAACGTGGGTGCTAAGGTTAGCGAGTGCCAGGAGGTGCCGTGATTGGCTGTAGTGTGCAGTGACGCAATGTCAAGGTCGAGTTGCTCACTCTCTCCGAGAAAGCTGGAGCTTGGCGCAATCCATTCCCATGTGCTGGATACTTGATAGTCTGTTACTATGGCAACGGCAGCTGTAGAACTTGTAATGTCTGAGGGAATTGACAAAACAGGGTGACGACGGATGTAGAACTTGTAATGTCTGAGGGTATTGACAAAAACAATCTCTACAGGTATGGATCTTGATAAATTTATTATGATGTTTTCATACAATGTGTTGCAGCTACACGGCAACCACGTGAACTACGCACTATACACACTACGTTTTGTACAAGCAAAAATACATAGTATAATATGGACATTAACCTCATCGGTTTGAATAACTGTGTTTATCTGTGTATTCAGTCATGTTTTTAAGATTATTCTCAAGAAGGGAGTTTTTGGGGGGATGTGAAATCAAAAGAGGTCGAGGGTTAATTAAGGAAAAAAAGCTCGTATATTTCTCTCTCTCTCTCCCTCTCTCTCTCTCTCT
>RQTK01000046.1:280086-290324 GCA_003991915.1 Elysia chlorotica | reverse complement strand
TGATGATGATGATGATGATGATGGTGATGATGATGATGATGATGGTTAATGTGATGGAAACAATGGGAAAATAAAATTTAAAAAGACGCGCTTATTTTTATTTCTATACCTTACCTTGGACTTGTTCAATACAAAGAAGAACAATGACCACAAGGGTAGATGCTGGTGAATATGGTTTCATTTCCGTCTCAATAAAGATCTTGTGGTTTCCTGTATCTGTAGAAGAAAACATTCAAATATAATTGAGAAATGAAATACTCGCGGGGGCATATTTGGAAATGTGATTTTTTTTATATATAGAATTGGTACGGAAAATAAGCTTCATAACTACAAATAGAGCGATTCTTTTTTGTTATCCTTATTAATAAATCGCTATACACAAGGCATTTCTAAATTCTATTTTGTCTTACTTTTTCTTGCCCCGAATCGATATGTTTACATCGAGAGTAAACGTCAAATCAAGAGCGTTGCCTTTTACTACACGACATTATTAGTTCATTTTTTTAAGCGGTGCTTACTTATTCTTGCTTAAATCAACATTTGGCAAATATATATAGTATTCCAATACTCCAAGGACCAAATTTTTAAAGCAGGGTATCTGGTCCTCCTTTTGGAAGCTGAACAGTAAACAGTCGTGAATACGCCCAAGGCCTACCGTATACAAATGCAGCGCCTTTTCTGAAAACCTGATTGCTTCACTGCGATATTAAAGCTTAAGTTTGTGGGATGCTGGTTAAATGTTTACCGATTCACTACCACCCCATATGTTGTGGCTGGACACGGGGTTTATATATATTATTTTATAAGTCACACATCAATTAAAATTTCAATGTAAAAATTATGACCTGTTAAATCCGGGTGGCTTGAGTCGGACAAATTGGCTTACAACAAGGAATCAGTCCACTTTTGGAAACCAGCTCATTCTGAATGATCCCAAGATTATCTTAGTTTCTTAAATTGTTTATTAAAAGTTTGCAGATTATATATCCCCGCCTAAATTTTCCTGCTGAGTTGTAGCTGCGAGCTGCGCATTTTATTGAAAGGTCCACCTCATAAACAGATCCCATTCATATTTTTAATAGCATAGAAAAGAAAGAAAGCAAGCAAATAAATGTATCAAAAATATGTTCAACTAAAAGATAATAATAATATTATATAAGGATCCTTGGGCAAGCTCTTCGCGCTGATTTGGGCTTTTATAAGCTGCAGGCATTACCCGAAAGGGGCAGACAATACGGACGCACCTCTTTGTTACTCCGCTCTTAATCCTTTTTCGTCTGCGGGACTTTCACAGCGGTGCTTATTACTTATCTACGACAGGGTGTTGACATAACCTCTACCAGACGTGCAACTATTGTCAGATTTTTTTAATTTTCATGCTAGAAGAGATGGCTCACAAACATGTCATTGTATACTTTTTAATCCAATTTAATTTATGTATATATAAAGTATTGTGCCCCTGGCAGATGAAATGCGGGGTCGCGGGTTAAAATTAAGCCTATAGAAAATTATTCGTTGGGTGTATTTTTATTATTACTAGAGTGCAGCAGAACTGTCAAAGTGTCAAGCCACATACCTTTAAAAAAATAAGTTTATATGAACATGCGTAAGAAAATAATTATTATAAGATACACTTTTATTCATCCGCAAAGGAAATTTTGTTTGGATATGCCAGCAGCAACAATAGTCTTAACATTGATATGAAAACGTAAATAATAAGCATATGCATTTTGGGACCGAACTGGCTCATGTGGTAGGACGTTGGTCTTCAGATCAAGAGGTCCACGGATCTAATCCCACGATCGGCTTATTTTTTTGTCCGATATTCGTCCCCTGTACCTGGTTGGGTCGGTGTCAGTATAATGTGACCGGCTGAGACAGGAGTCATGGTATCCCCGCCCTGTCTCGTGTGTGGCAGCACATAAAATTGTCTACAGTAAATCTGGAGTCCGTCGCCGTATAGGAATCCTTATAGGAACCTAGGAGACGTTAAACCCTATATAAAATAACTTGCTCTCTCTCTCTCTCTCTCTCTCTCTCTCTCTCTCTCTCTCTCTCTTTCTCTCTCTCTCTCTCTTTCTTTTTCTCCTCCTTCTCATCTCTCTCCCCTTTTTCTCGCACACTCTTTCTCTTCATACTTTGTTTATCTTTACGTTACACGATTTCATTTCAGATCTTAAAGAATTGTAGTATTAAGATCGATGTCGACAATAAATGTTACGATGTAAATCTAGGCAGAGAGTGAGAACTGACAATAATGCCTCTACCAAATCTGATGTATACAGTTTAATGCCACCTGTTTCTTATTATTAAAACTAGTCGAGTATGTAAACAACAAACTCAAAAACGCTTCATGAAAGCAAGGGTAACATTTTGGTCAATTCAAATGTGGTGTAGACTTTTCTTTGTTACGCCTAACCTTCAGAGAATGTCATTCCAAAGTGTTTTGTAAATTTTAATTTCTAACTGACTGAAGTTCCCGACAAGCCCTTCTTGCCTAGAGTTGAGTTGAGTTGGTTTTAACTTTCAACATCAGCACTACATCAGGAGGTTATATTGTAGACGGGTCCCAAGACGGACGTCTGACATTTGTATGTGCTGCCACACACGAGACAGGGCGGGGATACCATGACTCATGTCTCAGCCAGTCACATTATACTGCCACCGACCCAACCAGTGGGGAACGCATCAGCCAGGACTCGAACTTGGGACCTTTTGCGTCGGAAGCCGATGTTCTACCCCTGTCTAGCGTTATTACAGACTCTCATTTTACCAAAAACAGATAGGACCTTTATAATGTCGCTTTACGTAGGGAGTTCCCCCCCCCCCCCCCCCCCCCCCCCCTTTTCTTGCCTAGACGTTCTCTTGTTCTTGGTTTGTTCGTAGCTAGGATTCCATTTAACGATGCCTTCTGGGTGTTTTTGGCTTCCATGAGAGTCAAGGCTTTATAAGCATCTTGCATCGCAAAAAATGGTGACTATGGGTGATACGAAGAGATCCACACATCTTTTTAAGAACAAAAAAAAACTTCAACATAGTTCTTATTTGACGGACGATGCCGTTGTGTCCTCTAAAGAAATGAATTTTATTACACTGATCAAGAGTTTGACTTCATTGGTAATTTTCTCTAATTATTTTTGTGTGGCGTTTTTTTTTATTTCAAGAGAATTGTTGGTGAGAAATAGAACATGATGGCGATCTAAAAATAGTTAATCTTTAATCACAAAGAAATGCTATAATTACGCGTTACAAGTAAAACATTTGTCAGAAAACATTAAATTTTGTACCGATAACCCTGAATAAGAGTCTGGTATAAAATAATATGCGTGAGCGCTTTAACCGTAGTGGGGTATAGAGGTTCCATCTGTTCTTATTAGTGTTGTTGATGTTGTTGTTGTTGCTGGTGTCGTTGATATTGTTGTTGTTGTATTGTTGCTGTTCTTCTTTTTTTTCTTCTTTTTTTTTTTCTTCTTCTGTCAAGGCTTTATAAGCATCTTAAATCGCAAAAAATGGTGACTATGGGTGATACGAAGAGATCCACTATCTTTTTAAGACTAAAAAAAAACTTCAACATAGTTCTTATTTGACGGACGAAGCCGTTGTGTCCTCTAAAGAAATGAATTTTATTACACTGATCAAAAGTTTGACTTCATTGGTAATTTTCTCTAATTATTTTTGTGTGGAGTTTTTTTTTTTATTTCAAGAGAATTGTTAGTGAGAAATAGAACATTCTGGCGATCTAAAAATAGTTAATCTTTAGTCACAAAGAAATGCTATAATTACGCGTTACAAGTAAAACATTTTTCAGAAAACATTAAATTTTGTACCGATAACCCTGAATAAGAGTCTGGTAAAAAATAATATGCGTGAGCGCTTTAACCGTAGTGGGGTATAGAGGTTCCATCTGTTCTTCTTATTGTTGTTGGTGTTGTTGTTGTTGCTGTTGTCGTTGATATTGTTGTTGTTGTATTGTTGTTGTTCTTCTTTTCTTTTTCTTCTTATTTTTTTCTACTTCTTCTTCTTCTTCTTCTTCTTCTTCTTCTTCTTCTTCTTCTTCTTCTTCTTCTTCTTCTTCTTTTTCTTCTTCCTTAATCTAAAATATCGAGAGTGTGGTAGGTGTTGTCGCTATAAGGATGTCACGATCTATTATTGATTTTATATGGAGTGAAAAGTGAAAAAGCTTTGCTGTCACAGTGCAAACTCCAGCTGCTTAAATATATTTATTGATTTGTCGAAAATTTCACTTTGTCGTCGAAAGATCTATCTGGGACTTTTGAATTATTGTTTATCAGCTTCTATCATGATCGATCGGACATGCATATTTTCTTACACTATCATAAAGTCGGGAAATGGGGAGTGGCCATATTGTGCCTTTGTCGACTGTTTGGTTTGCACAGTGGAGATAAGTACGAATTACGTTTGCCTGAAAAGATGAGAGGTAATTTGTCAATCGATTCACTAACAAATAAAAATATAGTACTTAGATACAGGTGCAGATTCCCTTTCATTTGGTTTTCGGGTTTTTTCTGTCGGTCCCGATAACGCAAAGTCTATAATAGTTGACAACCAGTAAAAATATTTAAAATGTATTATAAACAGCCACTCCAACCGGTGGTTTAGAGGTGGAATTTAAATTTCTTTCAGGACTTTTAAGAAGTGTTTATTGTATTTGCCGAATCTATACACACCGATTCTTTAATTTCTGGGACAACATTTGAAAGCATATTACTTTGTCAATATTCAATGCACATTCGGTGTGCTATTTAAAAACGCACATGCAGCCACATCTAACGCAACAGGTGCCAAGGAGGAACTGGGGGAAGTGATTCAGTTGACATGATGTAGGCAGACCATGTGACCTCCCTCCCTACCTCCCGACTGGATGGGCCAATGTCAACATGACCGGTGACACAGAAATCCTGGTACCCAGCTCGATCTCTGGCGGGCAGCATAGTAATAAAAAAATGTTGGGGCATGCCCAAAATAATATAGTATCCAAACTGCCGTCCTAGAACGTTGAAAACCAACAAACACGCAAAGATCTTTCAATCCACATCAATATTTAACAGATATATTTACACGGACGACATGCATGTACCCAACTCAACAATGTTATTGTGCCTACTCTGTGCGCCTTTTCTAAAGCTAATGAAAGTACATTTTATTTATTAATTATAATCATTACACACACTTCAGAGACTAACAGATAGCTCAGGCGTAACCGTTTGCGCAAACTCTAAAGTTAATACAAGTAATTATTTAAGCTTATGTATTATTGAGATTACAGTCAAGTCTACACCCAATACAGAGCCAATCAGATACCTCTGGTGTAAATCGGTGCACACTCTGTTGAACCGGGCTCGTGCGAACACCCATACACGTGCGAAACTTTTTTTTTAATCTATTAAATATTTTTCAATCAAATGGAATATAGCACTTTCCACTCTATCAAATAAAACTGCCCAATACAAATATTAAATCTTTACCCCCAGGACAGCATGTCACCCTCTTTCGCATTAACCCTGGTCATTATTATTCAAAATGTTCAATACACAAAATCGTTTTCATTCATGATTATATCAATACTCCTCGACGTCGCTATTTTATGTGTCTGTATTACGTTTTAAAAAGAAAGCTCTTTCAGTAGGTATGTCTACGATTTGAATGTTGCTCTTATTTTTATGGGTGTTTTTTTTTCCCCTTTGTGATCTAACTTTCCATAATTCTTGTTGAGCTTTCTTTAAAGTACTTCAAACGCGTGACTGTCGCGAGCCGTCGCCGCTTTATGTCCAAGCAGTTGCAGCAAGCACCTTTGATTAATATGGAGCTCAATCAACCAATGCGCATGCGCCAAAACTGCTTTCCAAAACGAGTTGCGTGAAGATGGCTCTCAAAAGAGAGAAATATTGGGCCGACTGAATTGTGCTCCCTTTTTTAAACCTTTGAAACGCAAATTCATATTCTGAAAATTACGAATATACCTACAAAGTTTGGGGTTGTTGTTTTTTTAAGTTTGCATGGTTTACAATTTTTTTTTTTTTGGATTTTTTTTTAGATTATATAACTTTCCTTTTCTCTTTCATCCTCTGTTTTGTTTTGTTTTGTTTTTTTGTTTTTGTATTGTTTTTATTTTTGTTGGGGGTTTTTGTCTTTATTTCTAGAGGTCGCTGAGCGTCCAAAGTGTCAATGCCTGAGCTATGACTCGATTATTATTTTATTTTGGTTTTTAATTGGTTTGTTTTGCAACTAATTTTGATTATTATTGAAATTTGCTAGATATTAGTGGAAGTGATTTCTGGGGGTGAAATTTAACCATTTTGTGAGTTATTGTTGTAACTTGATATCCATTGTTTAAATTTCTGTAGGTAATCTCTCTCTCTCTCTCTCTCTCTCTCTCTCTCTCTCTCTCTCTCTCTGTCTCTCTTCCTCTCTCCTCTCTATTTCTCTCTCTCTCTCTCTTCTCTCTCTCTCTCTCTCTCTCTCTCTCTCTCTCTCTCTCTCTCTCTCTCTCTCTCTCTCTCTCTCTCTCTCTCTCTCTCTCTCTCTTTATGATAACTGGTTATCTAAATAAATGCACGAACTTCAAATGTACAACCCTTGCTCGAATACAGTGAGACGGACAAACTGCTTGGGAGCTTTAACATGTCAGGATATAGAAATACTTTTTAAACTCTTTGATTCTAGAGTACAACCTATTCTCTCCTATGCCAGTGAGCTATGGGGTACTCGCGAGTACACAGAAATAGTGCAAAATATCTGTTGAACAATTTCTTGGTTACACTCAAACTTAAAAAAGGCGTTAGTAAGACTTCGACTCGGTGTATCAGAGAAAATTTGTCAAAAATTCAGATAGTCAAAAGATATCACACTGCAAATGTGTTCAGTATGTAGCACAGATAAAGAAGATAAAGAAGATCCTAATTTCTTGCTATTTGGTCGCGTGAAAAGCACAGTATCGTGTTGTCTTCTATCTCTCTCTCTCTCTCTCTCTCTCTCTCTCTCTCTCTCTCTCTCTCTCTCTCTCTTTATGATGAGTGGTGATCTAAATGCACGAACTTTAAATGTACAACCCTTGCTTTAATACAGTGAGACTGACAAACTGCTTGGGAGCTTTAACATGTCCGGATATAGAAATACTTTTTAAACTCTTTGATACTAGAGTACAACCTATTCTCTCCTATGGCAATGAGCTATGGGGTACTCACGAGTACACAGAAATAGCGCAAAATATATGTTGAACAATTTATTGGTTACACTCAAACTTTAAAAAAGGTTTTAGTAAGACTTCGACTCGGTGTATCAGAGAAAATTCGTCAAAAATTCAGATATTTAAAAGATATAACACTGCAAATGTGTCCAGTATGTAGCACAGATAAAGAAGATGAATACCACATATTAATGATTTGTAAAGCATACGAGGAGCTTCGAACCACGTACATCGCTCCCAAATACCTTACCATGAGAAGTAGTAGTAGAATATATCAAATAGCAATCTTTACTTTTTAATAACAATTTGTGCATATATTTACAGTATGTCTTCAAACTAAGAAAATCTTTAATATAAGTGAAATTCTCAACCTATTCAGGCATAGTGTCCCAGATGTCAAAAAAACTAACACATATAGTCAGATGTGCATAAAAAAGCTTTTTATTTCGTTGTTATATTGACAATATGAAAAGTTGTTTTGGATAAATTATGTTTCCCTGGTCTGTATATGTGGTACAATTTAGACTTCATTACCTAATTTTCTTTGGCGTAAAATATCAGCACTAATTATTAGATTGAAACCTCGTTTATAACTTACTAAAGTTACTATCAAAAACTTCATACATAGGATGAAAGGACTGAGAGAACTAATTCGAACGTGATTTTACCATTTGTTATCTTTTCTTTGGACATTGGTCCGTTTTTTGTCATATTTGTTTAGAGAAAAGCCCAACAAACCGAAAAACATCAATCAACCAACCAATCTATTTTTCTCTCTCTCCCTCTCTCTTTCACTCTCTCTTTTTCTTTCTCTCTCTCTCTCTCTCACTCTCTCTCTCTCTCTCTCTCTCTCTCTCTCTTCATGTGCGGCGAGATAAGATACGATCTAGATTGAAGACATAAAACTTAACGAGGCGTGTCCTTTCTACTATTGAACAGGTCGTTGAAGGCATGTACTAGAAGATCTACACAAATCCCTTTCACAGGCCGCCGTTTAAAGGACCTACACACACACAACCTTTTCCTCTTTTCTCCTTTTCTCCTTTCCACACAAACACCCCCATTCCCCTCTTTTGTCAATAATCAGCTCGTCCCCCTTGTCCAAAAGGAATACTGGTGATCGACATAAAGGTGGGGCAGATGTAGTCAGCTGAAAGGACCCGTGTGTCTGAGGGCTGTTTAACCCTGCTGGTATTTCAATAATCCTTGCATTCGTAAAATGTCTGATCTCATACGGGAATTACACCATAGGGATTGGACAAGTACATATCTATGTTTGTACTTGGATGTGTATGTGCATATGGTAATTGGATGTGTATGTGTGTATGTGTATATGGGACTTACTGTGTGTCAGATACACAATTATGTTTATAATTATATTTGCTGTTTAACCCTGCTGGTATTTCAATAATCCTTGCAATGTCTGATCTGATACGGGAATTACACAATGGGGATTAGACAAGTATATGCCTATGTTTGTACTTGGATGTGTATGTGTGTATGTGTATATGGGACTTATTGTGGGTCAAATACACAATTATGTTTATAATTATATTTTTGCTTGATTGCTTGATTGTTTTTTGTTTATTTGGTTGGTTACTTTATTGTTACTTTTTTACGTAGAGACTTCCCCCCACCACTATTGCATCCCCTTTGCTCATTTGATCATCATGGCTTGAATAACAGTTATTTTCTGTAACAGACTCAAAAATTCAAACTAAATTACGCAAACGATAAAGTTACGGAAATGAGCGTTGGGCTACAATTTTCATTAATGTTTGATTTTAACAATACACATGATTTTTATAGAAACAAAATAATATGAATAGCTGGGAGAAAAGTGCTAGCCATATGCACATAAAACCTGCATGGTTGTATTGGATTTCAGTCTAAAGATCCGGTGCATGCAGTGTATGATTAGGGGGGGTCGCCTATACCAGTAAACTAGAAATCTAATCAGATATTCATATTCGGTACATTTGAGATAACGTTTATGTTTGTTTAAATTTGTTTGTTGAATATCATCCAAAGTAAAAATTATATAGGCCATACTGTGGACGGGTCACAAGATCAACGTCTGGCAGATTTACGTGCTGCCACAGAGAGACAGTGCGAGGAATCATAACTCAGGTCTCAACTAGTCTCATTATGCTGAGACCGACCAAACCACTAGGGAACGAAATTGGACAACACCTTTATCCGAACGTAGGTTTCAAGACAGGGACCTCCCAGTTCGGAGACGAACGCTCTACCACATGTGCCAGATTGGACCGAAGTGGATATTGATAAGGATATCAGACACTTGGTGCATAGCATACAGATCCACTTGTCTCGATTTGACAATTGTGGGGATAAGTTATAGATAAAAAATATCAAAATCTTTGATCACGAAACCACAGTTCAAGATGTAAAACAATAACGAGGAGAGGGCGACGACGACGACATCAACAACGATAAGTACAAAAACAACAACAACAACAAGTTGCTGCTGCTGTTATTGTTGCTTTTGTTGCTGTTTTTGCTCCCAATATTTTAGTGTCGTTGAAATTTTTCCTGATGTGATTGTTTATTTATTTGTATTGCAGTTCTTTCCGCATATGAAATAGCAACAGTAACGATACGTTTAAAGTCCATTCGTTAGAAGAAGAAAAAAAAGTGTATAATCGATTCCTTGTAATTGTAAAAATATAATAAGGAAATGAAAGAGTCATTGTCGAAAAATTAGGAGAAACAAGACCAAAAAATATCAGCCTCCCGTTTGCTTATATTTTGTTGTTTTTGTTTTTGTTCCTAATGACTTGTTGTTTCTGTTTTGTTTTTGTTTTTGTTTTTGTTTTTTTGTTGTTGTTTTTTTGTTTTTTTTTGTTTTGTTTTTTTGTTTTTTTTGTGCGACATTACTGATCGCCATCACCAGTTAGAGATCTCTTTATACGTTATTTTTTAATATTTTCGCTCTTCTTTTTCTTCTTCTTCTTCTTCTTCTTCTTCTTCTTCTTCTTCTTCTTCTTCTTCTTCTTATTATTATTATTAT